>BMAO01026110.1:0-21810 GCA_019973975.1 Trichonephila clavata
TTTACCTTTTGTTTAATAAATAGACTTTACAAATAAGTCAATTTTGTTTTGCTTCTGTCTCTTTCTTTGCCTGAACTTCATTATCCTTAATTTATGGACACGAGTGTATATATACATACATAAATAACAAAACTAAAACCAAAAAGTCGTATAATCAAGCAATATTATTACAAATTATTTCATTGGTTTTGGAAAATGTGTGAATATAATGTTCAAGGTAACATTAACAAAGATAATGATTTAGGAAATATAGATAATATTTATATGTTTAATTTAATTTCAACTATCATTTACTGTAAATTACTTTAAAAGGACTACTTGTTCAGTTACAAAAAGCTAAAAAAATGTTCTACATAGACCACAAATCGATAAAAAAGAAATCAGAGCACTTTTCTCTTCCAAAGAAAATCGAAGTCAATTCAAATTCAATTCTTCGATAAGTTTGCTTCCAATACTACACATTTTTTATAAAGAGAACGATTCTGAAAAGAATGTCCCTATTGCATTTTGAACAACAACAAATTTAATTTTCTCGAAAAAAAAACCTGTTCAATTTTACGCACGGTATATAATACCAGATTCTTTATTCTACAGAAATATTTGGAAGAATTTTGTAATAATTCATGGAAACTTTATTTAATGCCATAAATTACATAAAAAAAGCAACAAAAAAAATCATATGTATTTCAAGTAAAGAAAATAAAATCATGTTAGAAACAAAAAATGAACAAAGAAGATTAAATAGAATTAAGAATTCACAAGGGAAATAAGGGAAATATATAAGAATTTTATACAGCTTGGTTTAAACTGGTTTCTTTATATTTTTCTTTTACTTTTTTTCTCTTTTAGAAAACAAAGAAATTCTTATTTCAATTTAAAAAGACACGGTTGGTTTAAAAAAAAACATTTTCATTATATAACATGATTATTCGGTGTGTGTATATCTATCTGCAAATTTAGGAAAAAGATTATGGAAGAATTTTTGTTATTCGAAAAAAAATAATTTTGAGATGTTGTATATGTATAAAGACAAAGAAAGAGGTAGAGAAGGTGTTTATGAAAAACGAATTCCTCTTGATGTTTTCCTGTTCAATATTAATTCTACTAGTTCATAACACATTCAATATCTTAAAACATAATGGATAATACATTAATGCAATTGTGTATAATAACCGGTGATATAAGTACAGTATAATACACCTTATACTTACGGGATAAGTGGGATAAGTCACACTTATACTTACGTGATAAGTGAACTGAGTAATAACCGCGCGGTAAGTCAGGGTATAATCTCGCACATAAATACATGTAAATTATTTTTATTTGGGGGCGGAGATGAAAGGAAATAATAATTTAGAAAAGGAAATGTTTAATAAATTCATATGTAATACAAATACAAAATAGTAAACTGTAGTTATTTTGATGTAGAAAGTTTCTTAAAATCTAACAAAGTAGTCTACTGGCTTAAAGATTTCTTTCTCACCTGCAAAATTTCCTCGTAGTTCACTAATAATTTTTATTTCTTGTTTTGTGAAAAAATATGTTCATCGTTCGAGTCTATATTTTCTGAAATTTGTAAACCCATTTTCTACTAAACTCTTGAATCTTTTGCCAGAGATTCCCAACTATGATTTGATCTTCTGATTGAACTGAGTCTGAAGACTCAGATTTTTTTCAATATCTTGTTGTTGTTCATGCATTTTATTTCTATGAAACCCGATCAAGTGTTAGCTCCCGATTATGTGAATCCAGCAGTTCTTGAACGTCAACATTATCTCCTTCTAGATTTATTTGCCTGACAAGATTGGAAAATTCTTCAATCAATGATTTTAAGCAACATCCCCCCCCCCCCTTAAACAAATACGATTCAACAAGATTTGAAAGTCTGTAATTTAGGATTCACGTAAGTCGAGGTATTACTGTACTATATTCTATATTGAGTTATGCAATTGTTTTTATACGCCTTTTCTTTTATGAGAATAATTTTAATCACACAGTTTATTATGTATGCATTTTTTTATACTTTTTTCTGTATCAATTTCCTCATATAATGCGAATTAGTTTGATAGATATGGACATAAACACTAACTCGTCGGGCGGATCTTCAAAGTTTTTTAATTTTGAATTACTTCAAGTGGACGAAGTCGATGCTTCAGACAGCACTTTAGTCTCCAAACAGCGTATTATAAGTATATCACATACTTCTCTCTCTATATATATAACGGTTTTATACACTTTATTAGATTCTAAGCTAATTTTTTTCTAATTATAAATAGGTAAGGATACACATTAGATGGCGTAAAGTTATTCAATTATTTTACAAAACATTATGTATCTTAAGAAGATCCAATTTATACAAATATATTAAATACTATTTCACTCTTGAGCTTAATGTATGCTCTGTAGTATATCCGCTGCATTGTTTTAGTAAAAAAGTATGCATTTACTGACGATGCAATAAAATAATTTAATTTAATTTATGTAATGTGATATTTTTATATGTATAACATTTTGAATCTAGCTCTTTAATTCTTTAGTCGAAGTAATACTCGAATAATATCAGGTATTTTTTCGGTAGTTATCTTAAAACTATAATAAACTTTTGTGGATTCTATGCATAGTTTAGTGCTTTATCTCATGATAATTTATATCATATTTAAGGGCAGTCAGTAGGCTGAAAACCTTCAGATTATCGATTTTGAGATTTTCCTGTTTCTAAAATCTCCAATTCATGACCTTTCCAGTGATATAACATATATGCTAATTTATGAATGAGAAGCATGTCAAAATGACTTTAAAAAAATAATCAGTGGTTCTGCCACATCCCCTTTGGAAAGATAATATTGTAAATATTAACCTTTTAAATCTGGGGATCAGTTGTAAAGCCAGTACATTTTTCATTTAATTATACACAATTAACTGTAGATTAACTGCAGGATAACTGCCAGTTTAACTGTTAGTTTGTTTACCTACTTTTGGAGGGAAGTTTCAAAATTTCACGAAATGATTATCAGTTTTTATTTGAAATTTAGAACTTTGTAATTGTTTTGTGTTTTATTAGAAAAAGTTTTTACTTCAAAATTTTACAACTATTCTAAAAAGAGAATAGTTTTAAATACTTCAAAACTTGTTTATAAGAACTCTAATAAAAACGCGGACGAAGTTATTTGCAAAAATGAAAGTAAAAATATTTTTTCTGAAAAAGTGAAACGTGGCTAAATGACATCATTTTATGGTGTACTTACTACAACCAACATGTACTGGAAATGGTTGTTAAAATACAGAAAATGTAAAAACCTGCTTATTCATTAAAAGAATAATTAAAAAAAATATTAACCAACACTAAGAAAATTGATGGGGAAGCAAGTATACTTTAAAATTTCGTTACATTTTTGGATAATAACTCATGACCACTCCCTTTTTTCTCAAGGTAAGAATTTGTCCAAAAATTACTTTTTCTAAAATATATATTTTTAAAATTGTGTAAATTTACTGTATGCACTTGTACTCTATGTTCCTTATATATAATTGTGTATACTGAAATAACATTTTTGAAATATTCTTAAAACACAACAAAAAATGACAATTTCCAATAAATTCATAATGATGCTCGGTGAACTAAAATGTGTCTTTTTATAAAAACTAATTAATATATTTAAAAAATTCACTTTAGTATAAATATAAATGTCTAATTAATATACATTCAAAAACTTGAGTCTTTATGTTTAATAGTTTCTGAGAAAAAGGTATGATATGAAGCATCAAATGTGATGTGTTTATTCACCTTTGCGAGAAGCATGTTACGTACAAAAAATACATAAATTTCATTTTTAAAAATATAAAAACAGTTTTATTTGCATGTTTCAGGAATCATTTGTCCAGTTTAGAGTAAATTTTAAAGTTAAAAACTTAGAAAACTTTACAAAAACCCAATGAAAACTGTCGAAATGTCATATAATCAGAAATAACAAAAAGTAATCACAAATTCATATCAAACTATATTGATACATTTTTATATATATTATATTTATGATACTTCATTGTAGACTTGGATATTTGTCCGTGTAGCTGAATAGTGCGACGTTAATATTCACTCACTCTTTCACTGAATATTTGTTATGTATCAAAGCTAAAAATTTCACAGATTGATACAGAATTTTAGAAAATTGATGTAAATCTACAAAACATCTAGTTAGATAAAAACTGAAAAATGCTATATATATATATTACTTTCTGGGATATTTAAGACTTTTTTGTTTCCTATTTTATTGAAAACACATTGAGAAGATGCTGTTTTTTAATAAAATGTGACAAATACATGTTGTAATTCATAATTTTTGTGATGAAGTGACATATTGTGGTAAAAACGCAATTTTCTCAATGTTATTTTTAGAGCTACATGTTCCTTTTTCTCAGAATTTAATAAAGAAATGCACCTGCAACTTTCACTGCATATTACTGATATGTAACTATATATACTGAAGTGAAATTTTGAAAATATTACCTAAATATTTGATTATAGACCAGATAACGTGACGAAAAATGACAATTTTTTAAAAATTTGCTGTGATGCTACGTAAAAGTATGTTTTGAAAAAGCTAGAAAGTATGTTTGAAAGATTTCACTTCAATATAAATATAATGTTTATTTATTGTGTAGACAAGTTTTTAAGCTTTAATTTCAAAAGTTGCTCCATAAAAGGTACATAGATATCTGATATGTGATTTTTTTTGTCGTTGCATGTAAAGCTTGTTATATGCATAAAAATACATAAATTTTATGTTTAAAAGCATAAAAATAATATTATTTTGACTGTTTTAGAAGTCATTTGCCCAGTTTAGAAAAGCTTTTGAGATCTCATACTTTTAAAATACTGTTTGCATGTAAATATACAAAACATAATGAAAACTTACGAAATGTCGCATAATTACATAATCCCAAATCTTTACTTATACTTATTGATACATTATTTCAAGGCATTCATGATATTTTACTGTCAACTTTGATGTTTTTTAATACATCACAGATAAAACTTCTTCAAAAATTAATACGTATTTTGAGAAAATTAATGTAAATATTACAAAACATCTCGTTAAACAAAAACTGAAAAATGCTTTGTATGTATTTTCCGGGCAATTTATGTAAAAAAGGAAGCAAAAAAGACTTAAAATAAATATAGGATAAGCTAATGTGTTATAAAATGGGACAAATGCATGTTGTAATTCATAATTTTTGTGATGAAGTGACATTTCATATTAAAAATGCATTTTTCTCAAAATGATGTTTTTCAAACTGCGTGTTCCTTTTTCTCAGAAACAACTGAAAGATGCCCATGCAAATTTCAGTGAGCTTAAGTTATATGTAACTATACATATTGAAGTTAGCTTTTTTTAATATTTCCAAAATATTTTTGTAAAAGTCAGTGATCGTGAAAAAAAATGACAATTTTCAAAAAAAATTCCGTGATATTTTTACGTTGAATGATTTCGAAAAAACTTTAAAATTTATTTAAAAAATCTCACTTTAGTATAAATATAAAAGTATAATTAATATATAGACAAAATTTGAAGTTTTTTTTTTATATTTAACAGTTTTTGAGAAAAAGATACATAAAATAGCTCAATTTAACATTAGCGGAATGGGGGGTACCGACTACTCTTAATAGGTAAGAATACTCCGATGATGAAATAGGCATTGTTCTTTTAAAAATAACTACATTTAATTGTACCCGACTTGGGACGGCTGGGTGGCGTGGTTGGTTTGTCGCTGGCCTTCTGCACCCAAGATGGCGGGTTCGACCCCAGCCCAAGTCGGGGGATTTTCATGATGAAGAAAATCGACAGCGGCTATATTGTATGATTATATGGTATGTAAAAAATCTCTATTGTGTCTGTTTGCCTTGGATGCTCTCGGCAAAATTAAATCCTGGTACAGGTTCGCATCGTCAAGAGCTCATGTGTCTCCCTCTGGGGAGGAAACTGGGCGTCAAAATTGCTTGCTGTAATTGGTATCGCCTGTATGGTGCAACGCTAAAAAGTGATACCAGCTTCTAGGGAATGTACTAGGTCTGCAAAGGTTTTAAATACCAATGCGCAGCCCCATTGGGGAAAAAAATTTAATTATAATTTTGAATTCTATTTTTCAAAGATAATTTTCTGAATAAAAGTGAAATGAAAATTCGTTCTCCAACTGACCGCGCATGAAGAATTTACTTTAATATAAGAAAGAATGACAAATTATTCAATTTGTATGATTGGCTATTTTTATTTAACATGTAAGATGTATTCCAAAAAGGTGTAAGGGTCAACGACTTACAAATATCTTACCATTCTTGTGAAAATATTATTTAGTATAACTAATACATAGCAAGTAATTCAAATAACACATCACTCAATGAGTCCCGGGCCTAACAAATAGATTGCCCTACCTTATAACTTTTCTAAGTCTAACCTAGTAAGTCTAACCTAGTAGTACTAACTTTCAAACCACATGCTTAAAATTCCGTGATATCTTGATTAGTTAAAATGTTACAGTGGTTTTAATGAAGCAACATTTGTTTGTTTAGAAACCATGGATGAAAAAAATTTCTCCGTGTTATAATTAAACAATGCTATTGATGAAGAAAAACACTGTTCAAGCAAAGGAAAAATGGCATGATAAGTGCTATTTGGACTTTTCTCCATAGCCAATAGGTGGTATGCAGACATGAAACGTGGTTGCAAAGGCACAAAAGACGCTGAACATTCAGATCACCCAAATTTCGCAGTTGTTCCAGAAAACACCAAAAACGTGCATAAAATCGTTTTAACCGATCGTAAATTGAAGTTGTGGGGGATAGCAGAGGATTTAAAGGTATCAGAAGGCAGTGTATCCACGACTTTGTATGATCATTAGTCAATGAGAAAGGTGTGTTCAAAGTGGGTGCCGCGTTTGCTCACTTGCTCAAAAACAACAACGCATCAATGATTCAGAGCGTTGTTTGGAGCTGTTAAGTGAAATAAATAGAATTTTTTACCAAAATATGGACCAATGGTGGAAACATGGACCTATTACACTACACGCTTTAATCAAAAAGATCGTCAGCTGAGTGGACAGCAGTCGGTAAAAGACGTTCAAAACGACCAAAAACTCAAACATCAGCTGGCAAGGTTATGGCGTCGGTATTTTGGGATGAACATGGAATTTTGTTTATTGACTACCTTGAGAAAGGCAAAACAATGAAGAGGGAATATTACATGGCGTTACTGGATTAACTAAATGAAAAAATAAAGAGAAAAAAACCGTCATCAAATGCAAAAGAAAAAGGGTTGTTTCGGGGTTTTCTTACATACGACTATTCCAGAATCAAAACGTATAAGAATGTCTAACACACACAATCGAGCAGGTTGGGTCTTTTAGAGGGTTATAGTGTGAGGTTAATGTAATTATTCACTCACTCTCACTGAGTGCAAAACATACACACTCATATGTAACGCAAATGAAACATAACTTGCGTTACACACGGGTAAAGCTCAAAGAAGGGGTAACGATCATGTGGGGCCTAAGGATGCATGCATATTTAAAACTTCCTGAATGTTGATTTACTTTACGCAAAATAAATCTTACGTATATTTTGTCGCAATAAGTCCTTAATGTTGTTGAATGATGTGGATTAAATATTTCTCGTACTTATATAACCTGTAGAAAATATACAATTATTGAAATATCATTATAACCCAACGAGGTGTCGTGAAGTTTACTTTGAAAAATTACACTCAAGCATCTAAATATGATAGACATTTAATGAAGCTTGTTTCACAACTTACTAATAACGCTTGAACGAGAAAAGTTACCTACATCTTTGGGAAATTAAGTAAAGAATTTCGGATAATTCTAAAGCAAAACATTTGTAATATACTTAACACAAATGATGTTTTAACCAGCAATTAAGTTACGCATAAATTCCGAGAACTATTCATGTGTAATAATCGAAGTAAGAGTATCCATGGAGAAGGATAATACCCCTTCTGAGTCCTCAATATGTTTCTGTTAACTAATGAACCAACCGTTAAGCACTTGGAGTGATCATTAAATACGAATCGCAGCAATCCTCTCAATCCTACGCTTGATTAATACGGATTACTTAACGAAGGTATAGTGTGGTTATAGGTATGTATGTGCATTCGAGAGGATAGCTTTAGGATTCAGCTGTGTGTAGTGTAGATTTGCATGTTAAAATTCACAGTTTGACCTTAGTCTTTAAATACTACATTGTTACAAATGCAGAGGCGGATTTAACTATTTGGTGGCCCCTGGAGGAAAAAGGTTTCAGGCCAATGGATTCAAGAGTCAAAAAAATAATACAGTGAAAATATTTGCTGATTGTAAATTCTCAAAATAAAACGTATAGCTAATAAAAAAAATTAAACGGTCCAAGAAAAATATTAACTGTATTTTAAAAACTTAAGAGCTTACAGTTTTGCTATACAACCTTACGTCTTGATTTCTCTTTGGCAAATTCAACAATTATTTTTGCCTGTTTTGGTACAGAACATCTCGCTCTACATATAACATGGCCATGTTGCTGAATTTGTCTCCTCCCATAATGCTTTTTTTTAAAAAAATTAACGCATTTTAATGTTTAAAAAATATTCCAATTGATGCATTTGATATCGGTATTTTTGAAAAATATTTTTAAAAGTATTTACACTAGGGAAAGCAGAGGCCATATTTCTTACGACTCAACATATTTCTAGTGGGATTTTCATTGTATCTGTGTTTTCTTTTAAAAATAGTAAAGACTGTTCCAATTCATTTTCAAAATTAAAAGATACAATAGTCTTTGTAAATAATCCTTTACTTTATGTAAAGCTTTCTTCTAATTTTCAAGTAATAATCTCTCGTAAACAAATAGAGTAAAGTGTTCTATATCAAAGATAGGTCAAGGCTTTTTAACAAAAACCCCATATCAAAAAAAAAATCAAAGTTCTTAAATTAAAAATATATACATATTAGTTACATTCACAGTTCCTGCCGTGGGTAGTCTAGTGGTTAGAGCATTGTACTCCAGACCGGAAGGCATGGGTTCGATGCCCGATACCACCAAATGCCCACCGAGTATATACGGAGAGCGTGCACGTTAAATCAGTGGGTCCGAATGGTGTCGCCATCTATCGTGTTGTACCGAGAAAAATCGCACTATCACCTTCATGGGGGCTCAAAAGCTTAGGCTAAACGACATGTGTAAAATTGTAGCCCTTTGCCACGATGAGTTTCGTGGACCTTGATCTGATGTTACTGTCGGTCAGGTGGCATAAGAAACAACAACAGTTCCCTTTCTCTGAATTAAAAAAACAACACATCAAAATGTAGAAATAGCAAAAGGAAAAACTATCAAATTAGAAACAGTGTTTTTCTTAAAAATTAAACACATGAACAAAATTAGTGAAAAAATGATCCTATGTAACCAAAAGAATTAAAAATTACAGAAGAAAACAAAGCATATTACGAGAAATTTTAACTTAATAGGTGAATTGTCATACCATGCAAACAAGTTCATCAAAATTAAAATGACCAATTCTAAAAAAAAATGTCAGAGCAAAATTCAGACCTCATGGAGTAATTTAATTACAAACCATGCTATTAAGACAAATCTTTTATCGCATAACTTCATTTTGTTTCATTTATCTTCATTAGTAAAATAAGAATGTATCCGAGAGTAACTTACTGTGAACTGAAAGCAAACTTTTTTGACTTAAATAGTACTCATTTGTTCAAAATAAAATTTGTGCAAAAAAAAAAAACAACAAAAAACAAACAAAAAAACGAATGAGAAAATTTCATACAGATTTTAGCAATACATATGCGCGGAAGAAAGATGGCTAAGGCTGCTACATGACTCAAATCCTTGGAAATCATCGGAGTTGAAATATCGGTGCAAGAACTTTTTATTACACGTTAAAATTATAACTAATGTCCATCAAGCTTGGGGGCCCTGCAGGTGCTTGGGGCCCCTGGTGACTGCCAGGTCTGCCAGCCACTTAATCCACCTCTGTAATATTTATTCAAATTGTATTAATATAAAGGCTTTATTTGATGGCCATTAGGAAATTTGGCCTTCTTTGGGTTTAAATTTGACGCTAAATTTAAGTAAAACTCGTCCATTACTGAAAGATTCTAGCACAGTGATCTTAAACTTTTTCAACTCACGGAACCCCTGGAACTAGAAAATATTTTCGGGAAACCTTACTCCATACGCAGAAGAATATACCTTAAAATAATATTTAAAGTAGATAACAATCGATTAATGAAAAGGGGCATTTAAAAAAAAGTATTGCATTTATAATTAAAAAATTTAAATCTTCCTTTAATATAATTTACTCATTAATAATATTAATATGTGATCCAAGTGTAACCTATACATGCATTGTTTATATCTGGGATATTTGCTGGCATTTTTTTCACACAAACTGTCGAAGTCGAAGTCTATTGAGAATAACTGCTGTTCTAATATTCTGAGTTTCATTTGTTCCTATACTTTGTTTTTGTAGCTACTCACGTTGAGGAATATTTTTCGCTTACGCACATTGTTCGGAATAGCATTAAAATGTTCATAGTTGTGTGAGAAATATTTTGAGTGAATTGCATGAATTTGCCGCATAAAATTTAGGATCTGTTCTTGCGTAAATTTAGATTTTTAACATCGAATATGTTGATATGCTGTAGGAGTTTTTCCACATATATAAAAAGGTGCATTTTCTATTAGAAAACTATATAATTTGTCAGGCATTGTACTAACGAGTATAAAATTATCTCGTGGAATTCAGGATAGTAAACAATAAAACATCCACAATCTAGTAAGTAATATAGTATCTATATATTTGAAAATAAAACGTTTATTTTTTTATTATATTATAATAAAAGTTTAAAAAGTATTGCAAAATAAAGTTATTAGTATGAATAAAATTTTCAGTTTCTTAATGACAGGGATGAGCTTTAAATTCTTGTGGCTGTGCAAACCTTTTAGAGAACGTGAATCCATTTTGCATACTCCTTTATAAATTTCCTTTCGATTTTTTATTGTGACTCGTGGAACCACTGGGTATGCCTCATGGGATCCCAGGGGCCCGTGAAATAGTTTGAAGACCACTTTTCGAGCATATCGATAAGTACGTAAATTCCAAATCACACACATTAAAAAATTTACAATAGCTATTGTAAATGATTCAAATAAGCTTATCTCTGGTATTAAATAAATCTATCCGAATTTTAGATTGAGGCATAAATAAGTCTGCATATTTATATATAATTAATATAATTTGATAGAGACATATATTAATTATTACATCCCGAGAATCCATTTATTCATATACTGAAGCATTTACGAAGCTCTAAGAAGAACTTCAAGCTGCAAATGTTTTTAACAAAAGGCATTATATACTTGGAAAACACACTGCCTTATAAGTAAATAAGTCACAATAGAATTACTACTTAAGTTTTTTTGGTCCATTATATGAAAGACTTATTGAGATAAATATCTGAGAAGTTCATATTAAACTTTCTAATTGTCAATTTTTGACACAGAGTAAGTACTCCAAAAATGCTTACAAGATCAATATCCTATTAGCACAATAAAGTTGTGTTACTTTCTAATCCTGAGATTGTTTCGAAATTTAGAAAAAAGGTAAACAAAAGTGTTTGGAAAAATTATACATATCATTATGATCCATACAAACAGCATACATGCAATACAGTATGCCAAAATAAATAATTCAAATTTTCCAGTTTACAGCACAAAATATGTAGTATCAAGTTAACTGGAAAGTGCTACAACTTTTATATTTTTGAGAAAACGCTTGAAAGGTCGTTCATTAATTACCGTAAACTCCATCGTATAACGTGCACTTTTAACACAAAAAATAAGGTCAAAACTTAAGGATGCGCATTATACACCGGGTATAAAAACGATACCTTTAAAAATAACAAAAGAAATGAGCATTAAAAAAAATGTTACTTCTACATGTATCGAAATACTGTTTATTTAAAAGAAATTACTTGCCTTATGAACTAAAAGAGTTGTAGTTCTAGAAGAAAACTATTTTGTCAAAAGTCTGGGATAATACCTCGAATAAATGACTTCAAAACATGAGCAATGTATATTAATATTTTAGATTTCTTCCTAAAAAAGAAGGTGCACGTTATGTGGCGAATATATTTAAAAATTAAAAAATTAAGCTTGAAAGTATAGGTGCGCGTTATACGACGGATTTTACGGTAATTTATATCCTCCATTACATATAAATTCAATACGGAAAAATTAAATACACAAATATTCATGAGGGAAATAGCAATGAAAATGCGATTTAATACATAAATTTGTATTTCAATGAAATTTGGGGGGAAATATACCAATCCTAGAAGCTATAAAATTAATGCTTGCGATGTAATTTTTCTTTTCAGAAATGATACTGAATTTGTATAAGTAATCCAATGAAAAAAATTTTACTTTACCAGCATCTAACGTAGTGATGAAGACAATAAAGCTAAATTAAAACCTGGATTTAATGCATGAATTAAATGGAACCATGTTCATTTATTAATCGTAAGAGCTTTCTCCTCGCAAACCTTAGTTTCCTTCCTGAATAATTATATGTGGGAATTCATTGCGATTTGATTTGCAAAATAAATGTCTACATTGGTGCCCACGTTATGTGAATTTCCCAAAGTCCTTATGACACGTAAGTGCTGTACGATCAAATAAACACTATTTGAAAGCTTTCTAAACAATGACAATTCTCGGAATAATATTACTACAGTTGATACAGAATCGACAATTTATGAATCAGAAATTTATGTAACATTGATATAAATTATAAATTTCTGTTCGAATAATGAATATATATTTCCTCTAAATCATTTCAGGCGAATAAATTAATGGATAGAATCATCTTGAATTGACTACCTAAATATTTAATCTGTTCCTTATGTCACACATTATTTCTTAGTTGAATGAATACGTGAAACACACGGAAGCATAGGAGTGGAGCTAAATCAGCATTTCATGGAAAATTATAATTTATCGTTTCGATTTTCCTTCGCAAAGTATGAGAAACTCATGGATTTAGAATATACTTGTGGTAAAATACATGTAACGTTACAATACTGTGCAAAATAAATCGAAATTATTCATTATTATTATTATTTTCTAGAAAAAACTACGAAACTAAAGGCAAAACTTCAAGCTTCTTAACCCTGAGCTGAGCTCAAGCACGTGAAACGTACCATTCTGACTCATCCCCAGAATATCTCTGGTGCTATGAAAATCTAATGGGCCACGGTATCCAACACATTTTGTTTCATACATGGAACAAAATGTGTTGGATACCGTCTGAAGGAGTCCGAGTATCATTTTGGGAGCTCGAGTCCCCCGTGGTCTGCCCTCATATATTTATAACATATTTGTGGTGTCAAATACGTCACACTCACAGCTGTTAGCTTTTTGCAAACACTTTTGTCTTCTTCATCTAATAGTTTCTTCATTTCGATCTCGATATGCTCATTTCATTTCTTTAATCCAATTACTTAACCTTTTCCAAATTCTACCACATGCTCGTAACGAATACAAATCCTTCCGTGAGACATTATTGCAATAAAAAACTAAATATTTGCAATTTACTACAAAAAAACTAAATTTTGCCTTTCGGTAGCTTTGACTATTCGTTGTACAGCAAGTTTTGAGGTATGTTCTGTAAGGTATGGTCTTAGTATACGAGGTTTATTACAATTTGTTTAATTTTCTTAGCTCTGCGTTGATTTAAAAGTCTTATCGTACATAAACAGAAATGCAATATCACTTATACGTGATCTCAGTTCAATTAATCTCACCTATATTTATGTAGTAATCTCTTCTCTCTATCGTTTGCAAGCAAGCTTATTACTCAAAAATGCGGAGAGTTTCAGTATTTCATTATTTAATTATACTTCGGTGAATGAATTTTATAAAATGGAATAAACAAAACATAATTTTTAAAAAAAAGTATGAAAATATTTATTTCAGTATCATAAAAGGTATACGCTCTGCACAAATGAAACTTTTGAACTAATCGAGTAACTACTGAATAGATGTGATTCATTTGCCTGAGTTTCTTTCTTATTTTTTGGTTATAAATACTAGGGGTTTTATTATAAGAGTATATCACATGATTCGTTATAGCATCTGCATACCTACTGTAAGCAATTTAAAAAGCTTCACTCAATATTTTTGAAACATAAAAGATCATTAGAGCACCTGGATATTTTTCACTCAGGATTGAAGTCAATCAATACCTGACTAGAAATGTACAGACCCAGAAAGGGTTTCTACAGGGAGTTCTTCAGTTAAAAAAATCGCTTGGCTTAAGTCATGAATCAGAATTACTCATCCCACCACAAAATCCGATAAAATTGAAACTTTTCTCGATTAATCTTGACCTGAAGCAAAAGGTAACTAAAAGTAATACAGACCAATCTATTTTGAGAGCCCTCACTCTCGAAGTATTAAATATTCTTTACCCTGAACCAGAGTGGCTTCGGCTCTTTACCGATGAATCCCACTTGCCTGATAGCCCTAATGCCGGTGCCAGAGTTTTCACCGAAATTATTTCTTTCTACGTCCCTTTGGCCCAAGGTACTACGTTTGACGGCGAAGTTGCAGTGATTCACACAGCTCTGTCACAACTGCAGTGCCACTTAGAAAAATCTATAAGAGCTGTTATCCTACAGGCCTTATCACACGTACCCGTTTGGTGTAATTTTTGGTCCAATTCGTGCAATTTTTACTACTTTGCCATAGCAATGGCTTCGAACAACTTTTTGCCAGTGAGCTGAGAAAGTTGCTCCAAATGAGAGTTGTTTGAAATTCCAGCCAATGGGGTTCTTCGTCACCCTACGTCATAAACTAGATGGCGGTAACGATGTTAGCTTTGCATCAAACGCATCAGAGTTATGGCGTATAATATTTTAATGGTGTACAATATTTTAACGGCATATAATATTTTAAACAGAATGATGCTCCATTTCTGTTTACCCTCATTAACACAAAAGCGCGAGCAAAATAAAAAAATTAAAAAAATTGGCAGTTATAGAGACTGCCGATAGAAGTGAAAACCTAGAACTTTTAGTATTAAAATTTGAAATTTCATAATGTTTGAATTAAAATTATCAACATCAATCTGGTTTTCACATCTATTGACACTCCTTACAACAATTATATGCACACATATTTATATGGTTTTTTTTTATTCAAATAAATTACGGGCTGTACAAGATTATGACAAAATATGAACACAATTCAATTGAAATAACAATTAATATACAATCATATTATTTATGGATAGTATTTGTATTTACTTAAATTTCAATGTACTTGATTTTTAACATTATTTTAATTGTTTGCATCATTAATTTCAACAATACTTAGACTTTTTGTACTTTCAATTATTTCATTTTGTTCTAAAAAAGATACAATAGGCTTATGGTAACTAAAGTAAGGAAGGAAAATGTTTGATTCAAATTTATCTAAGTATCGCGTTAAAACAGCATCGATCGTCGTTTTATATTTTGTAGTACTGAGTTTTCGATCATTGGACATATTTAAATTAAGTGTTTTATTTAGAAATTTAATTAGTGGTAGATTTTTATCATCTGCAAAGTTAATATTGAAGTCTACACTTGAAAGCATTGGCACATTATCATATTTTTCGCCAAATCTTTTTTCGAGTATTTCAGAACTTTCTTTTGTATGAATCAAATTTTCGAATAAAAATCGTTGTATCTGTCTCAAACATTTTCCAAGCGAAATATAAACGGCAACCACACACATTAATATGCATTCCCTATTCTCGGAATCGCAACGAGCAACGCATATTTGGCCTATATCAGAAACATCAACACCAATGCTTCTAGTGAATTTAGTATGTATGTCCATATGTGAAGTAATGAAGTGTGACGTATCTTGAGTATTGTGATAAATAGCTATGCCTGCTGCTGGAACTTGGGGACTTTTATAACTTACAACAAAGTTGAAATTCGGAATATCAAGTGGTTCTTCGTTTTTCATATGAATTTCTGACAAAAGCAGAACATTTGACTTTTTTACGAAAGCATCATTTTGTAGGTCAGCCGCATGCGCATTCAAACTTTGACAACTGAATGAAAATATCGATAATCCTTTCTTGGTGGAGATGATTTCTAGAAAAGTTTTGGTGACCGTTTGTAGTGCATTGTTTTGTAACCTTTTCAATTCTAACGTTAGATCCTCTCGATGACTTGTTGATCTTTTATGATGTTTATCTGTTTCTGAAGCATTTAGAGGTGTTCCTGTTCTACCAATCCAAAATTTCCAGCTGCTGCTAATATTTTCTTCAGTAACCAAAAATAAACCTTGAATCCTCGTTACTCTTGTTAAAGCTAAGTAAACTAATTCTCTAGGATGTTTGCAATCGTATTCGTAGACAATAGCATCGTAAATACTTCCCTGTGATTTGTGAATCGTCATTGGCAAAGCAGAAATTAGGGGGAAATGTTAAGGATCTAAACAAATATGAAAAACTGATATTTAAAATAATCCTTTCCCTGACAATATTTTTTCGTAAATTTCTAATAATAAAATCGTATGATATAAATTAAATTAATAAATAATGATTTCGAAAAAAATATTAAATTTTTAAATAAAATAAAAATTTAATGAAATTAAAGTCGGAGCCGTTTTTATTATTTCAAACTAAAGATTTTAATGATATGAGGTAATAAACTATATTTTTACCTTTTTAACCATATTTAAACTTCAACACATTAATCTTGAATTATTATTAGATTTTATAAAATTTTTAATTTCAAAATCCACGATAAAATTGTGATTGAACAACTAGATGTCTGTTTTACCACGGTAGTAAGAAAACGTCTAAGCCACTGTGAAATACTAATTCAGATTGCGTGATGCATTTCAGAGGTTATATATTAGAAAATAAATAATATAAAATTTTCAAACGCCAAAATAAATGCGAGTATTTAAAATAATTTTCTGTTATTTATTTTTTATCTTAAAAATATTAGTATATTTATTTAGTACTCACTATTGTACTGGAAACGATTCTTCAATTAAACGATTCAAATAATAATCAAACAAAAACACTATTTTAACAATGCACAGTATATACACATTGAACTTTTCACTAAATCCATTGAATTTCACTTATAAGATATACACAGCACTATACGTCAGCTGTATAGCTACAGATATACTGCTATAAGCATGTCGGTGACGCGAACGCGCGAGATTTCACCCATCTAAAAAGTGTCTAAAGCGAACAGCACACTGCGCATGCGCCAGTCAGAGCATGTCGGTGACGCGAACCCATAAGATTTTCCCCTACCAAAAAGTGTGCAACGCCGCTAAAGAAGTTTTCACTTCAATAATATTGGATGGTCGTTTTCGAAGCAGAAAAATCGTCGAGTAATGTTTCAATGTGAAGAAAGAGCGCATCTGACGTCACAGCATGTCGTTTCGTTTACGCTAACCCTTCACCATCAGATTCGGCGAAAAGTTGGGCTAAAAAATTGCATGGAAATTTTACGTGTGATACCACATTTAGAAATTCAAGAGCTGTTCCATTGGCTATCGTTTCTGATAACGATCCCATAACACAGGATATATTGGATTGTCATTGTGATCTTAAAAACCTAGCATCACTTGGGAAAATTTTAGTCCTTCGATGGGTTCTTGCCCACTTTGGATTTCCAGATAACTTCCTGGCTAGAAAGGATGTTCTTGTCATGCTGAAAGTTTCTCGTCCTACGTCCTTCTATTCCATTAAAAATCTGATTAAAAGATCAATCAAAGCCCGTGCTCAGGAAGACCTCTACAATCGTGTTTCCCACAAGTCTTGGTGGAATCTTATCCTGAATTTGCGGAATGGCCCAAGGCGTAGAGCGGTCCACTGTCCTAGCCACCAGACATGACTGCCTGGGAAATCATCCATATAGAATGAAAGTTGGGCCTTCCCCGATATACATTCTGTGCAGCTCTGGAGAGGCCATGGACTCCGCATATCTTGCACACTGTCCTGCTCTGTACAAGACGTTTCTCGCCGAGCATTAGTGGGAGGCTAGAGACATGTTAGATGGATGAACTCTGTTTCAGCTTTTTATATTTTGTTTTTCCCCTTATTTATGCTTACTGTAACTGTTCATAATCTACCATTAGGAATAAAAAAATATTTTGACAACAAATTCTAAATAGTATGTGATCATATGTTTTAAAATTAGTTTTGAAACATTAAGAGTTGTAAAAAACTCATTAATTGTCTCAATATTTTAAATATTAGTTTAATAATTCTGAAACATTAATTGAACGCCATACAAAAATTATACAAACTTTCCTTTTATTACTTTTGCATATATACTCAAAGAAATTAAAAGCTGATCCATAATTGGCATCCTAAATTTAGACATATCATAGAGTGAAGATTTTTAATTTTTCTTTTTTTTTACCGAAGGGAAGTTTTTATCTTCCTTTGAAATGGAAATGTAGTAAATCATCGGTTTCAATCTGTGAACATTTAAAGGAATGAACACGGCTCACTGGAAGGTGTAAAATCGGTATAATAGTATAAAAGCTTGAAAGTTACGTAATAAAACTAAAAGCGAGGTGGCTGTAATTTTCTACATTATCATAAAATGTAATAGCCACAAATAAAATTAACATTTTACTACGACACTAACAATTATTCAGTTATTTTGAACCATTTGTTTTGATGAGGCTAGTTAACATGTCTATTTTTAATATCTCGCGCTCTTAAAACCTCTTAATAGTTGCCATTAAGAAACATCTCTATTACTAGAAAGGAACAAATATTGTAGTAATGGTTTCATTTATTACTTTAAAGTGATCAATAAAACTTTCAACACTTTCCTACTGTCTTTTGTTATTAAAATTGGTAATTTGGAAGAACTTTTATGTTTTATGTGTTTTAGAATAGAGAAATATTTCTTTTAAAATCGATAGATTTCCTCTTCATTATTTATATTTTTCATATAAAAATAATTCACTTTATTATTGATTGGGTTTTTATGTAAATACTAGTATATAATCAGGTTTGTAAAATATAGTTTCAAAAAGTGGGCATGAAATGCTTGATTTTTTGTATATTACTGATTAAACATGTCTTTTATTTAATAAGTTTTTGATTCTGTAATTTTTCATTTATAAAAGTTCGGGGGCTTATATATCCATATGCTCAGAAAATTGAAGTTTATTTGCTTAAAAATTTAAGTTAAAGTATTTTTTTATGGTGTTTCTTGAATAATCTTTAAAAATATACTTATTCAAATAAATCTTACTTCATCTTTTTACAAAAATTTCTCTAGTTATTTTAAAAACAAGATCCCCATTTAAATGCATTGAGAAAAAAAAAATAATTTCATTTTATATATATATTTAGTGATTTAAAATGTTGGTAATTTTTGGAAAATACTTTTTTTGTCTTACATAGGAAGCACTTTAGATGCATTATAATCGCGGTAAAAAATTTTCAAAAACGTTATTGTGATGGTAATGTAGTACAGTGCTAAAATTTATTAAAAACTCATGTACTTTGTCTTGCGTAGACACTAACTTGCTCAATGTCTTAAAAATATCTATAACAGAACTTCCCTGCTTTATTTCATTAGTGAGAGTAGAATGCATTTTATTTTCTGCGTCCAGCAATCTTCGTTTCCACTAGTTGGTTGCTCTTCCCTAGAAGAAAAATCAATCCAAAGTAAATCTGATAGTGACCCTTCGAAGGATAATTCTGTTCTATTGAGAACCAATAAGATGAGTTTTGTTAGATTAGACTAAATCTCCTATGACTTGTAAGCTCTTTGTTAGACATACAGAAACAACCAATTAAGCATCACAAGGTTCACGGTACCCCTCCTATCGTTAAACGCAAAAACAAAATCGATTCTGTGTTACATGAGATAGGCTGGTACTCTATTAATTGTATATCTACTTCTTTTGAGTTAAACTAATGATGCCTAAGTACAATTATTTCTTTTCTAAGTAAATATAGAAACCAAAAACTCATAATTCGTTACTATTAGTTTATGATGATATTAAAACAATGTATATATTATTCTAGAATTTTATTACATAGTTTGTTGAATATATTTTATAAAAGTAGTGCTTTGTTTTTCACTCTGCAGCAAAATATTAAAATTATGCACTATAAATTTACGAATTAAAGATTTCATTAATTTTATAATTCGTTTGAAAAAAAATTAAATTGATAGTTGCACGAATACCAAAGTTTCTTTTAATTTTTACATTTCAACATATGCTCCCTTTAAACTGTAATTAAAAGCCGCCTAAGCCTAGTGGTTAAGGTATCGAATCATAACAGGCATATCATGAGTTCGAGCCTAGCACCATTATAGAACCGCAGTGTAGGGAAGCGATGCACGGTAAATCTGTCAAAAGGTCAAACGTCCTCCCGTTGGTGTGGTAGTTAGGAGAGGGGGGGGGGTCTCAGTTCAGATGTCGTCCTCGTTGCTTGGCCATGGTTCAAAATCGGTCGTGGCTAGCATGTCATGATTCGATTCCAGTATCACTGAAGACCCGTCGTGTAGGGGAGCGATGCACGTTAAATCGTCGAGAGCTCAAACGTCCTCCCGTTGGTGTGGTAGTTAGGAGAGGGGGGTACCAGTTCAGATGTCGTCCTCGTGCTTGCCATGGTTCAAAATTACGAGGTCCGTCGCCAAAAGCCCTCGTATAACTGTACAGTGTGACTTAATATTTACTCACTCAATTACTCAAACTGTAATTAAACATTGTTTTGATCACTGACATCATTTATAATTTAAAAGAAAAAACATTACACTGTTCCGATTACTTATAATTAAAAGAGAATATTTTTTAATAACTTATAATTAGGTAAATGTAAAGTATTCAATGTATTAACATGATAGAAAATTTAAAATGAAATTCAAATAGTAACAATGTTTTTAATGTAGATGTCAGTTATAGACTAAAACCTGTTTTTGTGCGGTAGTAGGGACCGTAAAAAAGAAGTAGAACAAAAAATATGCCAAATCTCATAAATACTTCCAAGTAACTAACAACTATGTTGACATATAGTAGAATTTTTTTTATCCGGGGGGGGGGGGCACGGACCGTATAAAAAAGTCGCACTTAAAAATGATGCCAATTAGTTACGAAATTTATGAAAAAAGTAATTCCAAACAAATTAAATTCCACATGGAGACATTTTAAAAACATTTAATTTCTCATTATATACATGGAGAAATTTTCAAAATCCACGTACACAATTCACTGCTGCTCATAGTAATCCAAAGTGCGAAGCTTCCTGTGATGAATTAGTTCAAACTCACTTTCGTCACTTGAAGATACAATTTCGATTGATTTATTTTTTGGCACCATAAAGTAAGTTATAATTTTTTTGTGACGACTCTCGGTTGGCTTGTGTGAAAATCACGATAACCACAAATATACGAGATCGAAGCTCTTTTTGGAATTTCTAACTGCTTTCGGAATTGGTATCTATTTTAAGAAAATGCTTTTTCGATTTATTGGAAAGCTAGATCCCTTCATATATTTAATACGCTCTCAAAATTCCTTTTCTTCTTGTCCGTGTATCAAATTATTGATAATGCCATTGTCATTGAAAGTTTCGTGTGAAATCAAGATGTGCTACTATTGCTTTGAGAGAAAGCAATTGAATGGGCATTGTCGAAAAACTGTTTATATCCAATGAACAGAGCGTATTGAAGTGTATATACGTACACTGATAGAAA
>BMAO01026111.1:0-35092 GCA_019973975.1 Trichonephila clavata
TCGAATTTCGCAAAATCCGTTCTTAGCTGATCTTTACTACATGGAGGGAACATGTCTGACAATTTTCAAGTCTGCAGTTTGCATGGTTCCGGAGATATCGTGATTAGTCAGTCAGTCAGTGAGTCGCTTTTCTCCTTTATATATATAGATTACGTTCATTTTACTGTTATCTTTTACGTTTCTTATTTCGCTTCAACGCCACTTGGGAGGCTATTTTCCCAAAACCCATCTTGTAGCTGATCTCTACTCTATGAAAAGGAGCTATTTATCATATTTAAAGTATGTGCGTCTGATAATTTAAAAATGGAAATTCTATAACGCCCCTGCAACGCCACTTGGATGTCGATTTTCATCAAAACTCATTTTGTAGCGGATCTCTACTCTATGAAAGGAATCTGCTCACCCAATTTCAAGATTGTACGTTGAGTAGTGTAAAAATGGAAACAATTATTTATAACAATTTTAACCCCCGTAACGCCCCTTGCGGTTCGAATTTCGCAAAATCCGTTCTTAGCTGATCTTTACTGTATGAAAGGAACATGTCTACCAACTTTCAAGTCTGCAGTTTGTATGGTTCCGGAGATATCGTGATTAGTCAGTCAGTGAGTCGCTTTTCTCCTTTATATATATAGATTACGTTCATTTTACTATTGAAGTGTTTTTAAGAATATATTTTTTAGATTTTTGGGTAATTTTTGGTTTTATGGAGATGGTGTTTGTGTGTATAGTTAAGCTACACCACCTGGGATAAGGAACAACAAAAACATGAATGTGGATTTCAAAAACCCCTAAATGTTTGCTTTTTATAAGTACACTTCGCATTCTATAAAGAGAGAATATGCGTTGGGAATATATACATATATACCCACACTAAATTTGAAGCACGGTGTAATAATGAGGCTTACATTTCAATTAATATAGGGATAATAGCAACAAATTGCTTATTGCCTTGCCATTCCCCGTTCATTATCGAATATTTTCATGAATCCAAATTCGTGTCTACAATGAAAAATTCCCATCTCCATCACAAAGAAAATCCCTGATGAGAAGTATTTCGGTGCCATGGACAAAATACCTCACTTATAAAAACACACAAACATTCATAATCTCACTATCAGAATTCAAAATATGTGAAAATCAAAGATAAAGAGAAGAAAATATCAGTTTGTATACAGCTTACGGGCAAAGTGGTCGTGGTTAGCTTTCGATAGCCCTTACGGTGTACGGGCAAATCAGTTAAAGGGCTGAAGTGATAGCTGAAGACCATTATAACTCAGTGGTTGGTAAATTAGAAGCTGAGTCAAAAGCGTTTAACGTTAGCTTCTAGATTACGGTGTTGCAATTCCATTTCACGCCCATCATTTAAAATAATGAGACTACCGTAATCGCTTACATATGACTGGGTGTCCAATTTTTTGTGTAATAGGGTTTGGAACGAGAAAGAGAAACTGCAGAGTCGCTTTCCTTATTTAACCATGTCTCAAATTAATATTATGTATAGGTAAAAGAAGTTATATAAAATAGGTTAGGTATGTTAGGTTTCTTTTACATGGAATTGCGAAAATTGTTTTTAAAAATGAAAAATACTGGAAAAATTGAGCGAAATTTCTAATGCATTATTATTATACTTCTGTGATATTTAGTATTCAGAATTCAGATTTAAGTAATGAAATTTTAAAAATTGAACTCCAGTGGGAAAAAAAAATATGTGTGCTTTAAAACTTGAAAGATAAGATTTTCTGAATACAGTTTTTTTCTAAGAAGGTAAAATATATAAACTTTGGAATGAAATGAAATACTGAATGAAATATCCTAAACTGTATTTAAGTAATATATATGGGTGGCATTATATAAAACAAAAATTAAATGTTTCCTAAAACAACTTTGAAGTAATAATTATTTTTTCTAATTTCTATCTATATCGGTTAACTATTTAAAACAATTTCAAAGCTTAATAAAAGCAGTTTCTATAAAAAGTAATGCAAATTCAAAGAAATTTTAGATAGTATTTTTAAAAGGAATAAATGCTTTATAAAGAAAATCAGCAAAATATTGCATAATATATATTCAATCGGTTACTTCAATATTCTTATACAAAATAACTTTTACAGTCTTACATAAAACAACCTATAACAGTCTTAGAACACTTGTAACAAAAATTAGTTAAAACATCTTTATAGAATTTATTATCAATGTAGTTATAATTCTCTATGATTATCTCTGTAAAACAGTTAAAATTATTATACCTGATATAAAATATTCTTTTCATCGAGTGACATTAAAAGCTAATTGTACTAAATCTGGATTAATTCGTTTGTAAATAATTAAATATAAGAAGGAAGTACGGAATAATTATATTTTCCCCGAAAGATTTGTAGAATTAGTTTTTCTCTTAATTATATCACTTTTGCTCTGGAAGGGAAATTTTTTAACAAACAACTAGAGATTATCCTTAGGTCAAAAATACACAGATTGTACATTTCTTTTTATACGTTAAAATTATCTATATCGACAGTATTTCAAAAGAGTGCAATACGTTTTAACTTTCGAGAGTCTGAATCTTTTTAAATATCTGAAGTGAGAGCTAAAGTGAGAGAAAGTCAAGGTAATAATTAAAACCTGAGAATTTGAATTGCGAGCAAAGTATATTTTTAAAACTATTCATGGAAATAAATATTCATTTTATGTTTATCACTTGCGGTTAATATCTCTTGTAAATACAGAAAACTGTTCTTTTATATTTGATACCAAAGCTTAATTTAAAAATATATTTCGAATAATTAAATGAAATGAAAGTATTTTTTTCATTACAAATAGTGCTTCATATTTTAAAATATTTAATTTATTTTGTATAAATTTCCTTTTTCTTAATGTTCAACTAAATTTTAATTGACAGTTTAAATTATACACAGCAATGATAAATATAGTTAAAAGTTCTTTTCCATGGTATTATCGTCTGCTATAATTAAATTATTTTTATCTGATTACTTAATTTATTTGCCGATATATATAATCGTCTGTAGGTAAGGTTTTATTGCTTAAATTGATATTATTTGTGTATTACTCTAAATATATATTTTTCAGTCGCAGAAAAGAACTGTAATGCGTAATAGATGCCTGTTGAATTTAATACATTATTAATTTTTGTATATTTTTAAGATATTTACCTGGAGTATTTTGATCATTCGAGTGATTATAAGAATAAAAGGTGCATGTGAAATAATATCATGCGTGATTATTTAATTCCTTTGTTAAGTTTTAAAGGATATTGAGATGCAATGTGAAATCGAAATATTTAAGTGTTGGACTAGATGTACTGTGGACGCCAAAAGTGTTCGTACACTTGCAATTTCCTATAAAATTTAATGTTTTCGATTAATAAATTTAATATATTGCAATTGTAATTTTTTTATGATATCTGCACTTTGTTCTTAATAGAATGACATAATTATTTTTTTGAAAATGATATAACTTTATTTTTAAAAATTAATGACCAAAAAGTTATTGAAAAATTACGCCACAAAAGTCTTTGTACATCTAACAAAAATCTCAAAACTTAGCTTTAAATATTGTATTTCTTTCTTACATTAGTACTTAGTAGGATATCTTTTAGTGTCCACAATAACTTTTAAATGTTTTGGTATAGATTGAATCAGTTTTTTGTTATTTCTGCATCGGTTTTCTCCCATGCTTCAGTTATTATTGTTTTTACTTCCCATTATGTGTTTATATATATATATGTCATGTTTCCTTTTTTTTAAAATCAAATTCTCCCTAAATATGTCTACTGGGCTAAATAAACTGATTGAGGAGGTTTTTCAGAATTTTGGATAGTTATAGAGACACCAGCGGCGTACATTGAGAGCAGAGCGCTTGGCGTCATTAACCTGTTAAAAATGAAGTATTCTTTCATATCCAAATTTTCGCGGATAATTTAAAATTTCACTTTAAATTATTTAAATAGAGCTGATGATTCACAATACCATAAAAAAATACCAAATTACCTAATTTTGAGGCCGATTTACACCTCCACGCAAGAACACTTCCATCTCCTTGGCTCATTGATCCAATTTGATTCTTGGGATTAAATTTTATAAAATTCAAAATTGACAGGAAATTGATTGGGATAACGGAAAATTAAACATTCTTGGTTCTGATGGGCATATAATAGCTTGTAAATGAAAAAAATGAGGAATTTAATCCCATGGATTTATGTGGAAAAAGAACTCCTCCACCTCCATGCTTCAGCATGGAGGTGGAGAAGTTCTTGCGTGGGGGTGTAAATCGACTTTAAAATTAGGTAATTTGGTTTTTTTAAGGTATTGTGATTGATCATATCAATTTTAATATTTTAGATGAATTTTAAATTATCCGTCGAAAATTTGGATATTGGAGACCACTTCATTTTTTAACAAGATAATGACACCAAGCGCACTTCCCTCAATGTATGCCAATGCTGTTTCAAGAACTGCCTCAAAATTCTGAAAAAACCTCCTCAATCAGTTTATTTAGCCCAGTAGAACATATTTGGTGAGAATTGGATTTAAAAAAAGGAAACATGACATATAAACACATATTAGGAAGTAAAAACAATAATAACAGAAGCATGGAGGAATACCGATGCAGAAATTACAAAAAACTGATTAAATGTATACCAAAACTTTTAAAAGTTATTGAGGACACTAAAAGATACCCTACTAAGTACTAAAGTAAGAAAGAAATACAATATTTAAAGCTAAGTTGAGATTTTTGTTAGGTGTACGAAGACTTTTGTGGTGTAATTTTTCAATAGATTTGATTATTAATTTTTAAAATAATAGTTATATAATTTTTAAAAAAAATATTTATGTCATTTGATTGAGAACAAGTTGCAGATATAAAAAATTACAATTGCAAAAAATAATTTTTTATTAGTCGAAAGCATTAAATTTTATAGGAAATTGCAAGTGTACGAACACATTTGGGGTCCACTTTATTTATTAAATGCTTACACTGTAATTTTATTTAACTTACCAAACACATCATTTTATTACTTGATACACATTTTTTTAATTAACTGTGAAATATATATAATGTTTTCTGTGAGATGACTGTGTTAAAAAAATGCACCTACAATAATTTTGTAATGGATGCAATTGTTGTTTATTTGCATTTATAATTTTAAAATCGAATTGCCTTTGATATTTCTTGATGAATGATTAGAAAATTATATAAAAAATAATAAAGCTTAAAAATATCGTTTTTTATCATGTTAAGGAGAACAATGATTTTTTTTCTTTATCTTAGTTTTGTTTAATACTAAATTCCAATATTTGTACAGTTTTGAACGTTCTCCATGCTTTAAGTTTAGTTCTCCTTATATGTTATATCATATTTCTCAAAAACTACCTTTTAATATACACCAGTGACTATATTGGAGGGCAAACATACGTAGATTGTAGATTTATTTTTAAGAGGAGAAATGTTCTAGTAATAGCATAGCAATATATTGAAATATGTCCAAGCTTTCGAGAGCCTCAAACTGTCAAATACCTGAAGTGTCCTATAATTTTAGATAAATTGTAAGGTAATAATCAAAAGAGCAGTATGTGAGTTGAAATAAATAGATATTTTTAAAACTATATATGCAGCAAATATTTACTGGAATAAGTTTATTACTTGTGGTCACTAATGTGAATTAAAATGTATATTAAAATTTTCACGACTATTATTTAATTATAACAGTTTTGTAAGAATATATATTATTTAAGAATGTCTTCGACAAATGTACAGAAACTGAACTAAACGCCATTTTCAGATAGAAAAGGTCTTATTTTTGTTAAAATGGGCAACTTGAATCGTAGATGTGTTTATAGTATAGCGTTTCAAAGATTTCAAAATATTCCACATAAAAATATTTTTTTTATTTGAACACATAAAATAATAGCTCATTTAGCATTACGGTATTGGAGAAAAGATACGAAACACATTTCACACCAGAAAAAATTCATCAACTCGGATAAAATGAGAACAAGAAAAAATATGCTGCTCTGTATAGGACAGTGAAGCCGGAGTATAATATTAATGTTACAGCAATTTCATATCTGATAAAGTATTTCAAATTCCTTTTCTAATTCTTTAACATTAAATGAATACAGTCTTAAATGAAAGCGCAATAAAATTTGCACTGAAATGTGTGTGTGTATTTTATGTCTTTAAACATAAACTCTCCTTAAAAATGCATATAATTTATTACATAGCTTGTTGAAAGTTTTTTTTTTTCTCATAACATATATACTTTTAATGTCTTTTACTTTTAATTAATTTTATATGCGTTTAAAATTAACTAAATTTGTATTTCATTATAAGATTACTTTAAATGTGATTTTCATGTCTCGTTTATTTCAGGGAAAAATTAAATACTAAAGTCAAATACATCAAAAGTAAATCTCTATTGCCACACAACCTTTCAGTTAATAAAAGGAGTAATTAGAAAATAAATATTGTATCTAAAATTTTGTTTTTTTAAATGGTTGCTGATTATAGAAAAACATTATATATAATAACGTTATGAAATTTTTTATAGAAAGTTGATTTAGGAGAAAATACTTTGTAAAGGTATAAAATATATCAAAGACATCCTACACCCCAAATATATTATAAGTAGGATAATTAAGAAATAATGATGCTAAAGTGAGCTGTGATTAGCAATTTAAATTAAAGTGCCACTAGAAATTACAATTGAGCTCTAACAAAAAATAGTGAATTTCGTAAGATTTAGCAACTACAAAATGATGAAGACAATATCTGAACTTTTACCTTTCACTCCTACTTTACTCTGCAAAGAAAGTCATTGCGTCTCCCTTTCACTGGAAGTGCAATAGCCATTTTTACCTGGAACGAAATCTTTAAAGAAACAGAAATTAAAACAAATGACTTAATTTAAATACCAATGATTTTAAGCATCCACCTACTTAAATACTCATTCAAATTCAATTCTTTTAAAAATCATATTTTAGCTTACGTAATACAATAAAAATAAATTACATTTTAAATGTATTTAAAATTTAGTTTTATAGACCATGTTTAATTGAAAAAAATTTAAACAATAAGAAAATACCATTTCTTGTCCTTCCACAAGACTATATTTAATGGAATAAGTCTTAAACATATTATTCTAGACCATACGCATCTGTTAATTCTTAATTAGTGTTAAATTACATTCATTACGCCTCTGATATATAAAGCCTTTTACCGCTAACAAGAAACAACTATTAAGAGGGCTAAGGTTTATAAATTCTGTAAATGACTTTGCTGGAGTCACATTACTTTGAAAATATATCAGATAATTAGTGGCTACATCGTTAATATAATGCTGTATAGTTAAAAGTATATTTACTGTGTGTTAGGGTTCTGTATTTACTTATTAGAGTAACGATTTTTTTCTGTATTTTGTATTTATTCTGTATTTTTATTCCTAAATACATTTAGGAATAAAATTCTAAACATTAATTAAATATATTACTTAAATTCATCATTACAAAAGTGAATGGCATGGTATAACGATATTTTCCTTAATTAAAGTTGTACTTATGGGATTATGGGGTTTGTAAACTTTCTTTTTTTGTTAGCTGAAAAACTTAAAATAGCTTTGAATTTTCAGAAAGTGAGGGGGAAAATAAAATTTCAATATTTGCTTTAAAATAGTAAATATTGTAACGAATTTCACTGTTGGTTCAGGATTGAATAGACTTTAATCAGGATAGCGATAAAACAGTTCTTTATTATCAGCCCAATGAAGAATACAATGTTCAGAAAGGCATAAGAACAGCGAAGTCACAGTAATACAACGCAGCAGTAACACAACGCAATGTACTGATCCAGAGGGAAATAGATCAAATGCAAAGCCGTAGGCTTTCGTACTCTCTTCGGCATAAATCACGACGAATCACCCGTAAAGTAACAGAGGCTGCCGGCGCGTTAAGCTTCAAGAAATCTGAATAACAACTACTCCTGTTGTATTTCAGTATGCCTTATATAGACACGGCGAAAGTGGTAGAACATTCCAGAAAATAGGAGAACCGGAAGTCGTCAAATATCGCCAATATCGCAAATTTGGGACGGCGACAAATTTGCGACAAATAAGTTGCCAAAACTGTCGCCAACTAAACATATCTCGCCAATTGGCGAGATACCCAAAGAGCCCATGTTATTTACAAGGTCCATAGCAATTGATCTAATTCACATGTTTACATGCAATGAACATTAATCCTGCACTATTTTTCAAGCAGATAGTAATTTTGACATAATTTAACATTAAAACACATTTTAAATACAAAATCGTAACAATAAAAAAAGTAAATAATTGAAAGTAAGTAATGCCTGCTTTATAATACATAAATTTAATTTAAATATATGGATGGACGATTTTATCAAATTTTTTGTGAGTTTTATATACAAATGAAAAGCGCTAAGTGCCCTCCCCCCTCACGGATCCATCCCAGTTCATGACGACCTATACGATGTATAGGTCGCTTTGTATCGCTGGATTGCCGTGGCCGCCTAGTGGTTAAGATAACAGACTCATGGCTGGCGTGTCATGAATTCGAACCTAGTACCACTAAATATCTACCATGCTCAGCGGGCGGATGCACGATAAACATATCGAGGCTCAAACACTCTCCCATTGGGGTGGAAGTTGGGAGAGTTAGATGCACGTTGTCATTTGAACATGGTTCAAAATTATGAGGTCTATCGCCAAAAGCCCAGGCGTAGTTGAAGATTGCAACTTTAATATTGAATAACCAAGTTTTGTAACCTTAACCTTGTGACTTCTTCCTGTGGAAGTTGTTAAGGATTTTGTTTAAGCATCCGCACTACCTCACGTTTTGTTTGATCTCGAAGAATGCACCAATGCTGCAGTACAGAAAATTGACAGGACCGTGATACAATATGTATGAAATGAGGTCTATTATCGTTTGAACGTGTGTTGTGTTTCCAAAAGGGCACATATTGAGCATTTTTAGATCTTGTATAAACTTGTGAATTTGTGGTTTTATCATACATTTGTCATATGTGTACGAGTAATCTATTTGAAAATAAAGCCCTTTCAAAATGAATGAATTATTTATGCTAATGCTTCTCAAACTTTCAGCATTTACTACCCAATATTCAATTCTAATTTTAATGGCACCCCCTCCCTTCAGTAACCATGTATTGAATTCAATAACAATGTACTTTAACACTAAATCTATCATACGACTTTAACTATATATCGTAAAAATATCAAGATAAGTATTAAATTTTTTTTAAAAAATACATAACAAGCTTATGGGATCACTGGTAATTATTAAACCTGTTCTTAATTTAGTGTTGTTTAATTAATTATCTCAACTACATTGTGCATTACTTATACATTTATAAGTATTATGTCAGCGTAAATGTGTATCTTATTTTATTAGGATGTATTTTGTTCTTTTCCTTTCAGTAAATTAATAATAGTTTTAAATAATCGTTTATTCTCGACTTTTCAAAAGGCTCATGCTCCCCTCGTAGAGTTATCACGCCCCTTAGAGAGGCGCGCCCACCGTTTGAGAAACGCTGATTTATGTTAATCCTGTATAATCATGCATGGTATCTCAATATTTACATACACTCAAGATCAAAAATTACTCTTTGCACTTTTGTAGCTGGATCAAATTTAAGATATTTTAAATTTATTATACTATAATGCCTTTTTTTGTCACTGACTTAAACCATCTGTCTTTCTTACTTTGAAGTTATGTTTTTCTGAAACATGAAGTCAACTCCCCTTAGAAGTTCACGTGGATAAGCCTTCCAGACAGACAAGCACAGTAAATAATTGCATTTTACTCTTTGAAAACTTTAAGCCCAACTATTTTATCCTTCTCTTTAAACTTTACAAACATAAATATAAAATTACTCTTTACTTACGACGAACTCAGACATCAAAAATCTTTTTGAGTCCATCAAGGTGTTTCGATGAAGATAGCTTGCTTTTCTTTTCACAAAGCACTCTTCCAATGTTGCGACTTCAAAATCCAATTACAACTTAAATCTCTTTTCTTTGGAATCCAAACAAACATCCGAATTTAGAAGTTACTCAGTAAGCGAAATGCTATTTCTATCAAATTGAGTTTACGTTTAACACAAAGTATCAAGATAGTCTTTTAAAACTGATTTTGAAGCTCTTTTATTCTATTGATCAGATTTTTTGAACTCAAAATAATCCAGTATATCGATATTTTTATAAAGTAATATTTTTGTTTAAAACTGCTTTTAAGTTATTTTATCTTGTAAAATAATTTTATTTTTGTCCAACCTAAGAATAGCACTTCTATTCTCTCATGAAGTGTAATTTTTAATAAATTACATGATATCTACTTCAAAAATATATATGAGCCTTAGTGTTCAATCATAAATAATGTAATTTGTATTAAAAATGCATTACAATTTTCAACATTTGTAATTGTCAAATTTTTAATCGAAATTTTATTTTTACAACACATTTAGCTTTTGCTTACATGAAACACTGGAGGTCACGAACGAATATCAGATGCATTTCTTAACTATGAATTGTCTTGAACTTCTTTACATACTTTATTATTAATATTCTGATTCAAAATTTTTATAATTATCAACGTGATGTTGAAAATAAGTTCTTACGTATTCATCTTTTCATTGTATGTATATTTAAAATTTTCATGTTATAACGTTCAGGATATTCGGCTTGGTTGCTTAGAAGTAGGGGATTGCAATACCGGTATAACGGGATACTGAATACCGGTATTTTGAGCCATTTGTGCAATTTTGTAATACCGGTATTTACAAGTTAAAGTACCGGGTCTTCGGTATTTACTAGAAATATTTTAAATTGTTTCCATAGTATGTTCAGGGATCACCAACATAGCAAAATAGTACGCGCTTTTGTTTTTATGTTATAGTGTTAATTATTGCACCATGATTAAAATATATTATAAATGAAATAATTTTGCATCCATTTCAGAAGGTAAAGACATTAAACGTCTTTGTATTCTGCTCATTTCATTGTCCATATTTTTATTTTTCCAAACTGGCTCTACAGTTCTAAGGCTACTCATTAATTCCATCACCTGATTGTTAATAGACAGATACAACAGGATAAAAGATTATTAATCTGAACTTAAAAATATAGATGCGTAAAATATTTATCTGACAAATATAACTAAATCGAAAGAGGAATTACATATCCAATCTCATCTGCCTTTCTTCATCCATCAACACCTGTTACTATAATTTCTCCATAAAGGGCGAAATTAATTACTTTGTGAATACAAATTTGCATCGTACAATCAAAAAAAATTATAAAATATCTGAATCATACAATTGCCAAACTGTCCTATTACAGCTCAGAGCAATACTGCACTTACATAGGATTCATTGTCTGATATTCGTATCTGAGAAACCAAGGCTGTTCTTGTGAAGAACATGCGTAATATTTCAATATATTTTTTTTAATTATGGAGTTTATTATTCACATTATATTTGCATATCATACTTTAGGGTTTAAAATATTTTTCAGATGTGTTATATATATTCTCATAAATAAATAACCCATAATAATAAATAAAAATAATTTTAAAGAACATAAAAAATTCGTTGATATAATACTTTGGTTTTGTTTCGTTATTTATATGATGAAAAAAATATGGTGGCACAATGTAAAAATTATTCTAGAGTTATTAAAGTGAATGGAGGAAGTACAAGCGGACTCCATGCACATTTGAAAACAAAACATGATACAAATTTGTTAAAAAGGAAAGAATCTTAATTCGATAAAGATACACATTTAAACACGGTTTCTAAGTCCAAGCCTTCAGGGATTTTAGATTTTGAAAAAAAAAGATAATTTGGATGAAATTATGAAAAAAAATGGCAGAGCATTAGAGATGGTTTTCTGTTTCGTGTGTTTTGCACTTCTACTGAATTAAGAAAATTACTCTCCGGATGTTTCAAAATTCTACCAACATCAATTAATACTATAAGAATAACTGTTATACACTGCAATAACGGTGTTCACAAATTTGAAACACGAGCTAATGCACGAGCGATAAGTATGATGATAATTAAGCAGTGAGAGCTAATTAATTAAGAGTGAGAAATCCAAAATTTAGTCTTACATTTGATGAATGGATGAGTGTAAGAAATAGACGGTATTTAAGTATAAAGATTCATCCTAAAAAACAACAACTTTGAAATATAGGACTTACACATGTCAGCTGGAAGTATGCCAGCTGAAAAATGTGTGGAAGTGCTTAAATTGAAATTAGCGAAACATGGATTATCCCTGAAAGAAAATATTGTATCCATAATGAGACTTATCGAGCAATATTTAAGAAAAAAGTTATTAAGTTGATAGATGCAATTCAGCAGTTATGCAATGCTCATGGAAATCAATTAGGAGTTACAGCTGTATTATACAAAAAAAATAAAGAACAAAATAAACCAAACACTGTGGATATAGAAACTTCGGATTCCAATTTTGAAAAGGGTGATACTGACAAAATATGAAGATAATGACAATGTAATTGTTGAAGATTTTGCTAATGAGGATGAAATATTAACTTATCAAGAATTCCTTCCTATAATTAATAAAGTTGGAAAAATTGTTAAGATATTTAAACGTTCCCCTACAAAAAATGCCTTATTAAAAAATATATACCAACTGAAAATAAAAACAGAACATATGTTAATATTATATTCTAAAACATGTTGGACAGATTACTCCTAATGATGGAACGATTTTTGAAACTGAAAAATTCAGTCAAAAAGGCAATGATCTACTTAAAACTGCAAATTAATTTTTCCAATAGGGAATTCGACTTAATATCCAGAACTGTATCAGCTCTACTTCCAATAAAACGAGCTGCTGAGGCATTATGGCGGAGATATTTTAATTTATTAACAGCTAATGCAACAATAAATTTCATGTTGCAGTCCCTGAAAGAAAACACACAATCACTACCTGAAGAATTACATTGAAAAATCGCACAAAAGAATGGAACTACCTTACGCTATTTACATAATTATAATGATTTTAAAAATGAAAGTGAAAAAGAAAATAGTCTAACCAAATCAAATTTGATCAAGTTTATAGTAAATTTCCTTAAAACCTTTTACTCACAAACCGATCAACATTCCGAAGAACTCGCTACAGTTATCGAAGGTGATGGCACTAATGCCAGTAGTGAAAATGAATTGTCCCTTGATCAAAATTTAGAAATAGCCATAACTAAAAAAAATTTCAACAAAACAAAATACAGTATAAAAGTCAGTTATATCCAAAACCACCCAACGAGAAATCAATTTATTTGAAGATGAGATATTAAGAGGTAAATACTTTGAAAAAGTATATCGTGCATTGCTAACAATACCATTTACTAGCGTAGATGCCAAGAGGGCTTTTTTCGAAAACTGGTAATTTTTGCACAAAATTACGTTCCAGGCTTGATAATAGTACAATTGATGAAATATGATTTTAAGATCACGTTTGAAAAATTTGTAATATTACCACAGATTGAATAGTGATGTTTGCACTTTTTGTGATTTAAATAAATAAAATGTTCCTTTACATTTTGTGATTCTTTATATACTGCTATAATTTATAAGTTACAAATTAAATTCTTGTGATATTTACACTCTCTAATAAAACAGACAAGTAAAACAAAGAAACGCCTGTGTTTTCTTTCTCTTCTAAAATTTCTAATACCGGTATTAAAACCGGTATCCCAGTATTAAGTTCTGAGAAATACCGAATACCGGTATTGAACTTTTGGACCAATAGTGCAATCCCTACTTAGAAGTAACATGCCCCCTTAACATAAGGTCGCGGGTACGATCCCGGTTGGTGTAAGTATATTTTCTTGATGCGAGAATTGCAGGCACGCATGTAGTATGATAATGGTACTCTCTCTCGAGAGAGAAATAATCATGGCAATATTTAGCATACGACTAGAACTTGAGTTAAATATTTACAAGCGTCAAAAATTCGGTAGTGGGAGCCACCACTTGATGAGGCCACCAGTGAAATATCTTTTGAATTTTTTTTTTTTTAGTGATTTGCTGTGCCTGCAAAAGATTAGCTGCTAAAAAATAGTTCATTTGGAAGTTGGAAAATTTCAAACAGGGAATCAAACAACAAATGAAGTTGTGAGAAAAACAAAAAAAAAATGATTTATACTTGAGAAATCATTTAAAATATTTCGGTTTTAAGGAATCATAAAAGTAATGAAGCTAATACTATTCTTTTACCTCATCTGAAAATATTTATTTTTTTGGCTAATGAAATTGAAAAATTGTTTAACAATGAGAAATCGGAAAGAGAAAACAAATATTCTTAGATTCTGGTAGGATTTCTGAATATATTAAAATTGTAATTTTCACTCAAAGTAGAGAACTGTTCACTGTCTTCAGAAAACACTGAGATCAACAAGCATTTGAAACACAGCAGGCAATTTCAAATATTTATAACAGAGTTTATGGTACAGGTATATAGATAGGGTAAAAAAGTTTTATAGGACATCAATAAAAACAACACATTTTTATACCTACAAACATAATAATATAATGATTAAAAAATTAAACAATCATAAGGAAGCACTTTGGAGCAGATGATATTTTCTCTATAAATATACTGCAGCTTGTGAAAACTACAACATCATGAAGGAATAATCGGAATTAAATGAACGTGACAACAATATCAATTATAGGATGTTATTGTAAAATAGTAAAATTTCAGAGCCATCACGCCTGCATGGGGTGCGCAGCACCCTCTGAACTGATGCTGAAAGCGAATAATAGAGGGTTGTAGCGAAATGTTGAAATAAGTTAATGATTATTTATTAGTGGCGAACGGTTTATTGGGACTTAAGTATGTCTCCACGACAAAATAATAAGAAATTCCAACAACTTACGGAGTTTGAACGGGGGAGGATTATAGGTCTTCAAGAAGGAGGAGTTAGGAAGCAGTGGCCACCGAGCACCGAACAGCTCGCAAAACTGCCAATGGACGACGGAAAGTGACGCCTGCGAACTACGTTCGACACCTGCTCCGCATGGCGGTAAATGACCGTACAGCTTCTTCCAGGCAGTTGGCAGCACGTTGGTCTAATGCTACAGGTGTACTATTGTCGGCTTCGTCAATTCATCGACATCTGCTGCACAGTTGATTGCGTGCAAGGGTGCCTTTATACAGAATCCTCCTCACGACAAACCATCGACGGTTGTGTCTACAATGGGCTCATGAGCACAGAGCCTGGCAAGCTGCTTGGCACCAAGTTGTCTTTTCAGATAAATCACTCTTCAATTTGTGGGACCATGATGGCTGAATTCGTGTTAGACGCTATGCCGGTGAACACTACTTTCCAGACTGTTTTATCGAAAGACATAGTAGTCTAACTCCTAGAGTATGATTTGGAATGCAGTGTTGCATCATGGAGGATACAATTTGCTCTGAATTGAGGGTAAGATCAATAGCAACAGGTACGTCCGTGAAGTGCTATGGCCCCAAGTCGTTCCCTTCCTTCAAGGCATCCCTGAAACTTTCTTTCAGCAGGATAATGCGTGCCCCGTGTTCCAAAGACTGCTAGAGACTTCGGTTCAGCCCAACACATACAACTTCTTCCTTGGCCTGCTTATTCACCGGATATCTCGCCTATTGGGTACATGTGGGATTTGGTTGGCCGGCGTCTCGCACGTGTTCCGCGTCCACCAGCAGACATTTAAATTCTGTTTGACTCCATGCCTCGTCGTATAGCAACAAATATTGCAGCGCGTGGTGGCTACACCAAATAAGAGGATTTTGGACTTATATAATATTTTTTTTTTATTCTGCTTTGAAAATTTTGTCATTTATTTGTACTAATACATTTGTGCATTAAATTTCATTTAATTCTGATGATTCCTTCATGGTGTTGCATTTTTTATAAACATTAGTACATTAAAAAAAGTCACTAAAAATGAATGTATGGCTAATTATAAGTAAAAATAACGATTTTGAAATAAATCTGTATTTAAGTTATAAACCTCATTATATCAGTATTAATCTTTGATTTTCATTGTTATAAAAACATTTTCATGGTTAATTTTTCCAATATCTCTTGTATCTTTCAAGCATTTTGTACATTTTCACTATTGTGATTGAGAAAAATGTGTAAAACTAAATGCAAACACATACGTTTGAACAAAACAACAATAATTTTATAAAAATAATTTTATCACAGGATGCAAATTTAGTTAGGACATTTTCTTAGAATTTCTTCATAAATCTAACTTTTCTACATTGCATACAATCTTTTTATATGTATGTGTGTAAATATACATTTAATGTGTTGTGTAGAATTTAAGTACTTTAATGTTGGAAAAAACCACTACAATATTTTTTTTTCAAAATCGCTCTTGTAGCCTAAAAGAAACATGAATGGAAAACACTGGGAACAATGCGCATAAAATAAAGCTGGTTAAAAAAATTGTCTGTAAGGAACTGGTTTCAGTCATATTCGAAGAGTGCTAGAGTTTTCACTAATAATAGTAAGCTTATTATATGTTTAGCTGATAAGCTAAATCTATTCTCAGAAAACTATGCTTCATAACGTATCTTTCGAGATAATATAAGATTTTCGAAACGCATTAGAAACAGAATATTGATATCATTTCATTTAATGAATGCAGTAAAACGGAATAGTTTGATCCAGTTTAGTTTACATACTATGTAATTGAATGCAAAATGGTGCAAATGAATTTATATTGAATCTTAACTAAATTGAAACAATGCAACATTATGCCTAAATAGTTACTTTATTTTCCCTGCATATATATATACAAAAAGATACAATATTAAAGAATGCCGTTATGATCTACAATTTTAATAGCCAATTATTAGAAGAAACTTTTATTGAAGAAAAAATATGATTATTAAGAAAATGTTAGTAAAGGTGTTTTTTTTTACCATTTTAATTGTGTCTGAGAATTTGACTACACAGTATTTTAAGTTTAGAAGTGCACTAAATTTAAGAAAAAACATCCAACTCTCATCTCTAAATGAAAAATAGTTTAACCTCATATTTTTTTATCTCCCTTACTACCATCTAGTTTTCAGTCAAACTACAGAAGTATGAGATGATTTCATTTCAAAATCAAATTTTTTTAATGTACATCTTAGTCTATCTTAATAAAAAATGAAAAATGTAGAGAAACGGGAATAATCTTTTTCTTAAATATATCACCTCTTAACTACAGAGTGATCTTAAAGTCAGGAAAAATATTCAAAGTTAACAATCCCCATACGAGTATATATGAAAAGCACAACAGGTTTTACCTAAGGAATTGAAAAGAAGCCCGGGTTTTTTTTTTTATGACGAAATAAAAAAAAATGTCAGAGTAGTTTGTTATTTGACAATGCAATACCTTACAGCTAACAAATCACTGATATTTTACGAGGAAACCTACAGATGTTCAATAAGCTGGCCGTCACTCAGAAGCACAGATGCTAGACAATACACTACGCTATTTGTATTTATAAGCAAGATTTCGTGTCAGACACATGAATGTGGATCTTTTAATAATGGCAATAACATCAGTTTGTCTAGAAATAATTCTGACTTTAAAGTTCCCCACTACCAGAAGTCACATGGTGTCATATTTAGAAATTTAGGAGGTTATAGCGATTGAATAAGTACATGTGGAGTTTGGTGCATGTAGGATTTACACACACGGTAAATTCGTGTCACATGTTCCCAATGCTAAACAGTGGGAAATGTTCTTTATCCATCCATAATACAGTATAAAATCAGCCGTGTTGTTAATCCCTTTTACTTGATATTGATTTCTAAAAAATTGACGAGTCATGCTATTGTAAGGATTCATTAAATGATCAAATGGTAGTTAATATGGATGTTGTTTCAGAGTAATTCGCAGTATGGGTCAGACGCTTCCATATGACAAACATGTCTGTCTTTCTTCTCGAGCCCTTTTCGCGTGCTGATACTACCAATACTAATTGCACTGTCTGAGTAACATTAGAAAAAAATGAAAGCTGATCTGTTCTTTGACAGGAAACCAAAGAGCTAGTAGCTTCAAAAGTTCTGTATCATTTTATTTAATGCAACACAGGTCATTGATTCTTCCTCATTTGGCATGCAAAACTTCCAGCGCTGTGCTTGCAAAACCGTACTAAATTATTTAAAATTTTGATAAAAATTCGAATTTTTATAAATTTTACTAAGAGGACTTTCTCTATGAATGAGTCTCAACGTATGCTACTTTGACAACTGTTTTAAATGAACAGAATACATAAGAATCTGTCTGCTGGTATACTGGTATACGGTTTGCATGCAACCCTTTGTGAGAACTGCAGTGACGAGTGACAAGAGTGAAATTATTTTTCATGTTGGATATTATGCATGGCTATTAAATAACTCGTGAAGGGTCAGTGGGTGCGACTTCGAGTTAGGAAGAGGGTTAAGATTGATTTCGAAGGCAAGAAAAAAGATGAGAGAGAATGATTCCATAGTGAATGTTGGATGTTAGGATAAGGACTCTGATTGACTGCTCAAAGGTTATTGGAAGTAGAATTTAAGTGAAGGGGAGGAGCGATGGTCACAGAATGGGGTGAAAAATAGAAAAAGCTAGCTGAACTGTTTTCCCAAGAGGTCAAATCATGCTTCAATTAACAGCCCTCGATAGAGCTTCAAGTTGGAGACTGGAATGGAGTATGCTCTTAGTGCACAATACTTCACATTTACGAGGTAATCTAGGCAATGACATTAAAACCTTTCTTCTTAATAACAGTAGCAGCACCATTTTGTGCTTTGCTAATAATATTTGTAACTAAACGCTTCTCCAGTTAAGTTTTATCTATTCGATAAGGAAAATAATATCACTCATTGGAAGGAACTAACCCTTATTTATTAGTAGCATATGGTAATTGGAACTGGTTTTTGGTTGTCAATATGGTTGTAGTGGTTTTCCATCTACTTCAGAGACTCATGCGCTGGTTAAATTTACTCGTTAGTTGTTCAGTTTCAGAACACTGAACATCTAACACAGCTTAGTATTCCAAGTTCACCTTCCATATCCAAAACATGTGATGCATCGATATTGATTTTCAATGGCACTGATACTTTATTTATTTCTTTTACATGAAAAGCTTAAAAGCTTAGTAATTATTAAAATTCTACCAATCTGATGCAAAAACGAATCACCCTCCTCTTGTGGAAGTCAGATGAAACCCAATTACTCATCATTGCAAGGAAGGATGTTTTCCAAGATAATCTAGATTTGCAACTCTTTCCTCGGACCCCGTTTATAAGCGTCACCTGACGCTTATCATAGGCTTGTCCTAATAATGAGATTCAATCACTGTGTAATAGTATCGGAATGTTTTAAAAATACTTTTTTCCTAAAAAGTTTTTTCTATTTTTTATTCTGTTTTGACTAATAATCATTAAAGAAAAATATTAATTATCATATGTGGTAATAATTTTAAACTAATAACATGAAGTAAAAACTACTGAGCTACAATAATAAGTCTTATTTCTCTATAACAAGAGTTAGTGAATTCTAAGATAGTATTTGAGAGACAAATCTTTGTTATCAGTCGGTCTATTATGCATCCGTAGTTTGATTCAAAATATAAATGTTTGTTGATTTAACCTAAAGAACCTCATGTTTCTTTACATTTTAATTAGAGGAATTGTATGGAGTGTGTAAATGTTTTGTTGAAAATGGATTTTTTATATGTTTAATCAAGTAACAGTTAATAATATGATTATTATAAAATTTTAAATAAACCATTTAAAACATAGAAAAAGAATATAACTATAGAAAGCGTGATATCAAATTTATCTAACTGAATGATTTCAAAGGAATTAAATAGTTTGATCTGTTGTGCAAAAAATGCGAAAATAAAGCTTTTTTTTATTATTATTCAACATTAAGAGTATTTACCCAATTTCCAGCTTCTGATTAGCTATTTTAAGTCAATACCTGACAAAGTTTTTACTCTATAATATTACTTATGTTTTATACATTTTTAATATTATAAAAATAATAGCTCATAAATCTTACAACCGTAAGCTTCCATTTGTAAAATGAAACAAACTCAGTGCAGTTTGGCAAAGTAGTCTTACGATTTTTTCCCCTTATATATGGAGCTTTACTTAAATGCATTTTAAATTTTTGTATAATACGCATATTTAATAACATTCAAAGTCACGCAAAAAATGAGCAAAATTTCCATAATGGGAGAAAATAATAAATTTGACGCATATGTGTTTCTTGAGAATTCTCAAAATTTTTACAGAAATGAGTTTTCTTTAAAAAAATTTTTGTTTATTTTTACTGATTTAATAAATTAAAAAAAACTAATTTGTTTAAATATTACTAAGCTAATAATAATTAAATATTAATAATTAATACTTTAGCTGGCTTTTTTATTTATATTACAATAAAATAGATTGTTTTTCCTTATTTGATATAAATTACATAGAAATTTCATTATAATTTTTTAATTACTTACGTATGCATTTTTACCCTATTTAAATGAACAAATAAATCTCGATGTAATTCTCAAAGTATTAATAATGTTTCATGATTGAAATAAAAAAATTTATTTGATTTTAATAAAAATATTGGTAAGGAAAAAATATTTCTGAATGTACTTATTTTTTCACAGACACAATTTTTTTTTAGTTTTGTAATTATAGATAAATTTTTCACGTCTCTTCCAAAAGTATTGAAAATATTTCAAAATCAGGAATATAAATGGGATAATTTTATAATAATTAATGAGTAGTTATTATTCTTTTATATTAAAATGGAGATGCAAGGAACGATGAAAAATTTATAATCTGAAAAATTATAAATAATTTTAAGGAATCAGTTTTAAATCTAAAGCTATTAAAATGTATCGAAGCCTTAAAATATATTATAATTCTTCAGAAACATGTTTTAAATGTAAATAAAGTAACTCACCACCTGACTCCCCCTCCCCGCCCAAAAACGTGATCAGTACAACATAATCATACTGCCACTGTCATTTATTTTTTGATGTGTGCTATAAAATACTGAACAACTGATAATTCCTGTAAAAGTACTAGTGACCCCACAAAATTTGGTAATCACACAAAAACTATTTTACAGTAGCATTACAAGTTATTCTTGAGAAGCAGTTATGTATTTATATCACTCTATATAAAGGCTTATATTCTACTTGGTCGAGTCCATTTAGTACAAGTTTAAAATATTTTCACTTGTTTGCGATACCTGAAAGTCAGGAAATATCAACTGAGTGGGAATATAAGATAATCTAATATCCAATAACTGATTTATATTTGGAGATGTTTCTCCTCATTTTTTGGAACTGAAGTGTTCATTTTTTACAGAAAATCTGAAATGAAATCTTTAATCTCAACAAAATGCATGCCACTTCTTGTCTTTATTTTCCTCTTTTAAAATGGAATTTCAATGCTGTTTATTTTACTTACAATCTTTTCCATTATTATAAATGAAAAAAATATTACTTATAAGACAACTACATTATGAAAAAGTCTAAAAAAATATTTATATTATATTTTAGTGTTAGATAAAGTGCAAACATCAGTAGTGCATTACTTATTAAAAATATTATAACATAATTTGATGAAGATATTTTTTCCTAATTTCGCATAACTATAAGATAAAATTATTTTTTTATGTTGTGGTTATAATAAATGTAAATGTTCTGTACACTTTATGGTCCATTTATCAATATAAATTTACCAGTGAGGTGATTTGTAGATTTTTAATGACTAGTAATCAAAAATCGTTTGGTGATATTTATAAGAAACATGTAAATGTTTAAGTAAGAACTGCTTAGGCATTCTCCTCAGTAACTTAGATTTTTCCAGTAGAATTATAATTCGAAAAATTTAATAAATTATATCTTTAATCACGTGTTCATACTTAAATTTTAGAAATTGAAAATATTTGATAAAGGTAAATTGGTAAATTACAGATCTTCCTCTGATTATTCCATACTGTATTTTTTTTTTCATTTTTTGATTTATTTGGATTTTAAATTTTTTTATTGGTAAAGAAATTAATATGTATTCAATAAGAAATTTCATTTATAAATTTTAAAATCTCAATCATCTAAGCAATAGCTTTACTTAAAAACACTTAACTCTATCTTAGAGACAGCTTTCGTCAAATATAAGCATCAACGAAAAAGAATGCCTTTTAAGTATTTTTTTTTAAATAAAAACATTTTAGACTTATTGTACTTCTGCTTCGTATAATTTTTTCATAGCTTATATGCATTCTAAATTAACTTTAATTTATTTAATATTTTATCCTTTCCTTAATTCTAAAAAATTCCCAAACATTCAAATAAGTTCAAAGACAATAGTTCTTTAAAATGTTTCATACTGAAGCTTAGCCACAACAATTTTTATTTCCCGTCTGAACAAAAATTCTTGTTTCAATTTTCGTTTATTTCTTAACTTGGTACTAAAAAAATGAAGAAATTTATTTAAAAAAATAAATTAATTTGTACGAAACAGATTTAAAATTTCATTTACTATTATTTTTTATAGCAAACAACGTCAAACGAACTTCAACTTACTTAAAATTTAGGCTTCATTTCATGGCTTATGGTTGATGTAATAACAATATCTTACGTTTTTAGGAGTCTCATATGCTCTATGTTGGGATTTAATAATTCAATTAATAATACATTTTTCATGTTTGAGTTTCAAACAAATGACAAAAGAAAAACAAACCTAATTCTTTGTTTTTTTGTTTAGCGTGTACAAATATTATATTTAGATTATTTTACAGTTTTCTTCTGGTATTTGAAAAGGATTTCCGAAGGCAGAAAATCCCATATAATTCCCGTTGTAAGGTATTTAATTTTGTTTAACAGATCTTTTAATTATTGAAAGATCTGAGTTAAATCTCGTGGAATTTACTTATTTTTTTTGTTGCTAAAAAGCGTTTTACTCAATTTTACATGCCTTACTTATTTTAGCACTTTTCTTTATTTTACATACATAAGTAACCATTTCTAATTCACAAAATGTTTCATTTACTATGTTTGTATTTCTCTAAAAATGATTGTAATTTCTATTGGATGTTTTGTATTTTAAGGTACGAGTAATTATTTTATTGTATCTTTTAACCCAATAAATGCAAAATTTATTTTAATTTTCACACACACCTACACGCTTTTTTTTTCAATATCCATATTATGAACAGTTATAGTTATGGCATTTAAACACATATCCTTTCTTGAACATTGCTTATTAATTAATTCAATCTTCTTTAAAACTACTGTTAATAATAAAAAGTTCCTTTCTCAAGCATAGTTAAATCTTTATCATACATTCTTCGATGTTGCAGAATAATCTTACTTTCTTTTTCGGAATTTATATATATACTCAAAAAGCGAAGCAATCTTTAATGACAGCAGTCTTCGCTATCAGTAAAGATTGCTTCCACTATCTTAAAAATCAAACATCATACAAAAGACTCAAATCTCCGAAGGAGCTTTAGATAAAAGTATTAAGGGTTTTAATTTTTGAGGTATGTGGCTATTTAGGCATAAAATCCTTTTGCTGTAAAATAAAAATATATATATACATTGAGAGTTTTTAAAAATCCTTATTAGTTAATTCACTGCAGATTATATGTTAGAAAATGAAACAATGAAGATTCATGTATTCATAAAAAAGGAAAACCTCATCTTAAATTTTTCTTTCTATAAAATTTTTTACTTACTGATGCTTAGTTCAATAACGTGAAATATGAGCAGTTCATATAATAATAGATAGGAAAAGCGTCTGTTTTATCGGAATAAATAAATAAAAATCCTCATTAGTATCGAGAATGAATTTTTAAATGCACAAAATGTTTTTTTGTACAGATAAATTGATAGATGTGTTGTTAGCTATTTACTTGTCTGCCTTAACCAAGTGGTCAAGATGGTACACTCATAACAGATCCTTATGCGTTAGAGCCGCTCTTTTGACTGGTTGAGAACTTTTTAATGTAGAAAATGTTATTTTGTGCAAAGAAATTGATTATGTATTTTGTTAGTAATTAACGTGGCCCCCTTAACCAAGTGGTTAAGGTAGTAAATTCATAACTGACGCTGCTGCATTTGAGTCCCGATACCATTAAAACTTAGTCATATACCATGACTGACATGCGTAAAATCTGTGACTTAAAGTCCTTCAATTGATGTGCAAGTTTAAGGGTCTGGTGTTAGTAGAGTCATCCTAGAGTCTAATGATATGGTTCAAAATTTCGAGGTCTGTTTACAAGAGCCTTCATATTCCTTTTAAATGTACGTCCTTAACAAACAGTCCATCGATGGACAGCAGTTTGCAATTTTCGAATATTACTTCCACACTTGTAAACAATCCTCACGTTTCTGTATGTGTATTCTCCCATTCACACATGTTAACATTTATACACTTATGTATGTGTATTCTCCCATTCACACATGTTAACATTTATACACTTCAACACGATGAAAATATTTAAATGACATATTCAATTAATAACTAAATTTTGATAAATAAATCGAAGTTGACTGTGTTTAATCTTCTTAAGAAGATTAAATTAAAAATAATTCAAAGAATTAAATAGTAAGATGATGAATACTTTAAAAACTATGTTTACGAATTGTTTGATCATGAAACACCCTTTATTAACCCTTAAGCCGTTCAATTTTCGTTGTTTGGATTGTCTCTCAGGGTTGGATTTTATTTTGCTTACTACAGGATGTGAATTTTAAAAAGCGTGTTTTGTAAGAAGTGGTTTTTTTAGAAAAGTGAGATTAGTATAGTCATTTTTACTTAATCCTATATAATCAAATAATGAAAATATTGAATAATAAATAACTATTTTAAAAGAGCGTTTCATGATGATGTAATAAATTTATTTATTTATTTCACACACGTGAAAAAAAAAATAAAAATTGTAAGTCCTGTTCAATATTATGGTTACAAATTGTCAATAAGGCGAAATTTTCAGTCTAATCAAGTACTTCTAAGTCAAAGATTAACACAACATTACATCATAAATGCGTATCTGAGAATTAATAGAGAGTGTTTGTATTGCAACTACACATTACAAGTAAATTACAATTTAACAATTTGAGCAATGAGTATAAACAGTTGTACAATGTATACAATGGGGATAGGTCAGCAGTTAGATGGACAGGAGGTACCCCACAGTAATAAAGAATAAATAATTAGCTAATCAAAATAGTTAATACTCAAACTAAAGCTTTTTTAAAGAATGCGTATGTATTCATTTACATAATTTACAGGTTGTTGTTGTACACTTGACATTTATCTCGCCATTAGCTTTCGAAAGCCTGAAACTAACACCATTTCCTACATCGAACTCTCGTGAAATATTGTTTTCGTATCTCTGCCATTAATTCAAGCACTTGCATCTATTAATAAAAGAAAAATTACTTTAGAACACGATACATACTTTGTAACGTTTGAAATGGGGGACAGATTGAGATGAAGGCACTCGGTGCATTCGTAATGGCCAAAGGGTTAATCTTGGGGTTAAATGTTCAAGCTAAGATTTATTTATATCTTTTATGCATTATTAGATCATTAAGATGGAATAGCTTACGCATTCTACTTTTAAACAGAAGAAAAATATTTATGGTTTAAATTTACTCTTGTAATTTTGCCAGCAGTTCTAGTATTAAGTACTTTTATTTATGGATAGTAAAATGTGCCGTAAAAATGGAAAAAAGAAAAAAAAAGAAGTTAAATAATGTGTTTCATTTTTCCTGACAGTTTTTACTGCTATTTTTACTGCCTTGCTCAAGGCTTCGGATCCCTGAAAACATTTAAAAATATCTTTGAAAGTAACAAAAAGTAAGCTGCAAATTTATTGTTATTTTCTTTCCCAAACAATTTATTACAGAAAATGGAACTAAGAGAAATATCTATAATAATTATCAACAAAACTGACAACCTGTTAAGCAGATAAGATGGCAAAAACAAAAAATTAGAGTCTTAAGCATTTGACCTTTTATATGCATAATAAAACATTCTTTCTCTATATTAACTTATTTTAGTTTTTAAATTTTAAGATATTTACAACAAATACTTAGTTTTAAAACTTATAATGTATCATAAAAATAACTTCTGATATACTTAAATTTAATATTTTTTTCAATTATTTTTTACTTTAAATTTTTATTTCGTAAGATGAATTTCGAAAATAACGTGCAAGCTTCTAAATGAAAATTTACTTGGTGTGGTATGTATGTGTGTGTGTGAATATACTTAAATATAATATTCAAATATTGCTTAGGAGCGAATAAGGTGTGATTGATTCAGAATATATCCTTATGATGATAAAATATTTTTATTCCATTCTAATAGTAATGTATAAAAAAAAAATATGTTGTATACGCTAGAAACCGATATCGTCAAATCATGTAGGATCAAACTTTTTTTACTCAGCATGTATCGTAATACTAAGAAAAAAGATCTAATAACTGCCGCGAAAGAACTAGGTGTTACTGTCCCAGAAAATGCTACATTTCTGATTTTAAAAGCACTAATCGAACAAACTGACACTTTCAAAAACGAACCTGAATTCGTTAAGGATATGCTTAATTTACTCGTTGATGAACGAAAAGAATCAGAATTAGAAAAAAAAAACAAGCAGAATCAGAAAAAAAAACAAGCAGAACTAGAGAAAAAAGAAGCCGAGTAAACGGCCCAAAAAATCATTCAACTTGAAAAAGAAATTGAACTCGCGAAAATGAACTCCGCTATAAATTCTAATAATTCAAACAGTACTACTGCAACATTCGAAACACCGTCAACTAACCTTTTAGAAAGTCTCATTAAATCCGTTAAGACCCTTAGTATGCCAGTTCCTTCTAAACCTGAAAATTATAATTTATTTTTTCATTCACTTGAACGTGCGTTTACAACCAAAAATGTTCCACAGGAATTAAAATCAGAGATCTTAATTAATATTCACTGTGAAAAAGCTAACAGTATTTTGCTTTGTATCCCCGAAAACGAACTCCAAGATTACGAGAAAGTTAAACACATTATTTTACGAGAATTCCAACCAACCCCACAAGAATGGTGAATAAATTTCCATAGGGCTCAACGATTGCCAAACGAATCGCACCTACAGTTTTCGTCACGATTAACAAGTTCTTTTGAATATTATTGTAAACTTCGTAATGCGAATGATTTTAAAACTTCGTGAGAGTTAATGATAGCCGACCAATTATTTTCCACCCTCAATCGAGAAACGCAACAACATATCGCGATACGCCAAAACGAATCTTGGTTTCAGCCTACTGAATTGGCTAGGAAATGCGATGTTTTTTTCGTAGTAAAGCGTAAGTCGTATTCCGACAACACACACCATCAACCGCCAAAAACAAAAATACAACTCGTCTCAGGGCTTTAATCGCTACTACTCGCGTGATAAAAATTTCACAAATTGTTCACGAAACACTTCAGCCAACAGTCCTCGTGATGATTCTTACAGAAACGAAACACATTTCAATTCTAGACCTAATTTTAATCACGGTCCTGTTTGTAAAGTCGAAGGTAAAATGTTTAATGAATCCTTACAGGAATTGCAATACGAAAATATTTTTGTTAATGATAAAATTGTGAAAATTTTAGTCGATTTAGGAGCAAATATTGCGTGTGTGAAATCCTCCCTCATTCCACCCGAAACAAAATCTCTAGGAACTGTTCAATTAACATGTGCTTTCGGAAATGAAATTCAAGCTGAACTTACTAAAATTAAATTAGCTCTTCCAAGTTTTCGTGAAAACCCGATAATAGTAACTGCAGCTGTCTGTAATAAATTGTATTGTGATTTAATAGTTCCGCCTAATATTTTGGATGATTTAAATAAAGCAGAAAAAGAAAATGCACGGATTTCAGAAAAAAATCCTACTTCCTCTCATTCTAAGAACATTCTTTCGCATAAAAATAAAAATGATAGACAAAATACTTTCACTTTAGAACCAGTCAGCAAAACTAAGTCGAGCTTTAAAAACTGCATATATAATGAAGTAGAAATGCATTCTTTTGCACCACAAACTATCCCAGATTATTCCGGCGAAGGTTCAAGGTCAAATGGCTCAGCCCAATTTCAAAACATTGACAGCGCGAGTAATGTAAAACACCCAATTAACAAAAATGAATCGTTAAATTCTCCAAAACAGAAATTATTCGATAAAAAAGAAAATAAGAAATATGAACTGACGTCACAGCCCAGATCCGATCAAACACGTTATGTAACTGATTTTCAGCGTGAAGCTAACGTAAACAAATCTTTTTCTGAATTGAAATTTAGCGATTGTAATTCTTTACCAGTTAATAACAAAAACGAATCTCTCTCTTTGCTTTTTCAAAATGAGGATTATTATTTATCAAATTTAAATGTAATTTATCCTGAAGTAGATTTATCGCATATTTTTTTTGAACGTTGATACGCGTCGCGAAGTTGAAAACCTTATCCAATCTTACAAACCAAATAAAATAAACATACAAACTTACAAATGCAAATTATCCTTTCTGATGACACACCCATCGCGTTACGTCCTAGAAGATTAAGTCAAGCGGAAAAAAATAATCGTCGAAAACCAAATTGAGCAATGGCTGTCTGATGGAAAATTTCCCCAAGTTCATCTCATTTTGCATCACCTTTAGTTCTTGTCAAGAAAAAAGACCAGTCAACAAGACTCTGTGTTGATTTTCGTGCTCTTAATTCTAAAACAATTAAACAAAGATTTCCACTACCCTCATTGAAGACATTTTTGACCAACTGCATGGAGCGATACTCTTTTCAAATCTGGACTTAAAAAACAGTTTTTTTCACATCAAAATTGATCCTGATAGCCGTAAATACACCAGTTTCATAACACATAATGGACGTTACCAATTTAATAGAGTTCCTTTTGGTTTGTGTAATTTTCCCTCACTATTTCAAAAATACATTCAAGTTGTGTTTAAAGATCTCTTAAAAGACAACACTGTTATTATATACATGGACGACATTTTAATTCCGGCAAATTCTGAATGTGAAGGGATTGCAAAACTTAAAAAAAGTATTTGATGTTGCTGCACTTATGGTTTAGAGTTTAACTTTAAAAAGTGTAATTTTCTTCAACGGAAATTAACTTTTCTTGGCCATATTATTGAAAAAAGCACTATTCGTCCTTCAACAGCTAAAACAAATGCAGTCATCAATTTCCACACACCTAAAAACACTCGGCATGTAAATCATTTTTAGGACTAACAGGCTATTTTAGAAAATTTATTAAGGACTATGCATCAATCGCACGACCTTTAAGCGTTCTTTTACGAGACAAAGTTCCATTCACCTTTGGTCCTACACAAAAACAAGCTTTTCTCTCTTTGAAACAAATTTTGTCTCTTTAACCTGTATTGTATCTGTATCAGCAAAACGCTCCATCACAAATACACTGCGATGCCAGTGCGAAAGGGTTTGGTGCTATACTTCTACAAATGAACTCAAATCAGAACTTTCATCCAATTCACTATATGAGTCGTAAAACTTCTCCTCAAGAAGAGAAATACTCCAGCTACGAGCTAGAGGTTTTAGCGATAGTTACATCATTAAAAAAATTTCGACACTACCTCGTCGGCACAAAATTTCAAATAATCACTGATTGCCAAGCATTTCAAAAAACTATGTCAAAGAAAGATTTACCACCTAGAATAGCACGATTGGCTCTCTCTTCTTAAAAGACTTCGATTATACGAAATACTTCACAGGCCAGGTAAACAAATGCAGCATGTTGACACGCTCAGTCGTTATCCAGTCATGCTCATACAATACAACGAGACAACACAAAACATTAAAAAAGCACAAATTAATGATGAGTTTACATCCATTATTAAACAACTATTACAATCATCTTCAGCCTTTGATTATACATTAAAAAACGATGTGCTGTACAAAATTGTCAATGATCAAGAACTTCTAGTCGTTCCACTTGAAATGCAAAAACAAATCGTACAACTTGAACATTCTAAAGGACATTTCGGCATCAACAAAACTGAAAATTTAGTCAAACAACAATTCTTTTTCCCAAATATGCGTAAGACTATAGAAAATGTTATTGCAAATTGTATTCCTTGCATTCTTTCATCCAAAAAATTTGGCAAACAAGAAGGATTTCTACATCCGATATCAAAAGGTGATATATTCCACTTGATACCTACCATATTGACTTTTTGGGTCCACTCCCAAGTACCAACAAAATTACAAATATATCTTTACTGTCATCGACGCTTTCACCAAATTTCTGTGGATTTATCATGTAAAGTCTCCTTCAGCTAACGATGCTTTAGACAAATTAAAATTACAACAAGTAACCTTTGGAAGTCCCAGACGAATGATTTCAGACAAAGGAACAGCATTCACTTCTACAGAATTTCAAAATTTTGTCAGGATGAAGATATCGAGTTTATTTCAATCACAGCAGGTGTACTGCGTGGGAACGGTCAGGTAGAAAAAATTTATGCAACGTTAATACCAGTCCTAACAAAGCTTTCACTTGAAGATCCCAATAACTAGTATAAACACGTATCATCAGTTCAACGAATAATTAACAGCACTGTTGTGACGCGTTTCACTAACCTTCTCATATATTCTTTAATATTTATTCATTTCAACCAATCTCCACCGGGAGCCAAAGCGTGATTTATGCAAATGAGATATTTTATATAAGTTCGGGTTTAGCGAGTTAGAAGAGAGAATGAAATGAAATGAGAAAATATTTTCAAGTGTAAAGTAGATGTGGTGAATAGAATCTAACGCATCGTCGTGGATAAAGATCATAGAAGAATTTCGGGAATAGTAAGAAATAAGTTGCCTCTTAGAACGAAGAATCTTGACTTCAGGTTGACCCAATCAAGATTTTAAAGAACCAACTAGATGAACCTGCCATAACATAAGAAATCAGGTTAGTTATTGATTCCAATTAAGTATAAGTGTGTAGTTGTAATTGTACGCGTCGACCTTTCGTAGATTCAGATAGGATTCCGTCGTTCATGATTATTGAACCCTTCTCATTCTCCACTGTGTTTTATTGTTCTTAAAATTGAATAATATTTGTGTTATCTCTTAATTAAGAAAAATCAATAAATAAAAGATTGATTTGTTAAAATGAGTACTGAATTTATTAATCATTCAACACGTTCGGATTCAGATAATACCCAAAGGGAGTTGATAATCTTAGGGGTAGCGAAAGGCTACGACACTGTTTCCATAGCCACCGAATATACACCATTTGAACTTTTAACAGGCGTCAAAATGAAAAATAAAGATGACATCAAAATCAAAGCCATTCTCGAGGAAGAAAATTTCCAATTATCCTTACAGAATAAACAACAAATGAGAGAAGATGCCAAATCCAATATCCTGAAATTACAAGAACAAAGTAGACTACACTACAATAAACATCGCAAAGAAGCAAGAAAATACAAAGAAGGTGACAGAATTGCAATCAAGAAAACCCAGTTTGGAGTAGGTGTGAAATTGCGACCAAAATATTTTGGCCCATATGAAGTCGTGAAAGTTCGTCCAAGCGACAGGTACGATGTAAGGAAAATAGGAAGACAAGAAGGTCCGAATTTGACATCCACATCTGCTGATCTGATGAAACCATGGGATAATCCCTAAGACTTTTCTTTCCAGAACTGATGACTTTATTTTTTTTCTCTATATACTCAAAAAAATTTAAACTTTAAAAGTTTGTTTAATCTTTTTTTAATTTTTTTTTTATTTTCAATTGTTAATATTTGTATAATTTTTACTTGCATATTTTCTAGCCTGGTCGGGGACCGACCACATCAGGATGTACGAGTGTTGTATACGCTCAGGCGACACCAGTGACACTCTCTATAACCCGGATGTAAGCGGGAGAAGGAACACACTTACCCTTTTCCCAGCAGCACGCGCCTAGTCAGGTTTAACAACCTGTAGATGTCATTAAATCTGCTTAAACCTAAACGTCTCTTTCATTCAACATACCCCTAGACACCATCCTCTCTGTTATATATATATATATGTACACTACACATTCTAATACATTCTTCCTAAAATCTTATGTCTGGTTTATCTTGCATTTCCTTTTTTTTTAGTTTTGAGGATTATTAATTATTCATCTCTCTTAAGTAGAGAATTTTGAATATATATATGTATGTGTGTGTGTGTGTGTAGCTAATATTTTTTTACTAAGACAGAAATCAATTCAATACTTAAGATAGTAAATCGTTAAAAATAGAAAATGGATTTTAAAAAAATTTGGTGTAGTATTGCTGATTTAAAGAACACCTCTTATTTATAAGCAATAATTTATATAAAATTGGAGTTTGGCTTTTTTTGCAGCTAGTCAACCTTCTTTATTTCTGCTTATAACAACGAGCGAAATGCTATTGAAAATAATGTATAGCATTTCTAAATCAATCACAAGAAAAAGGTAACGTATCTAAAATTTAATCCAAAATATATATATGCATAGGCCACTCGGAATCTGTGTACATTTGCCAGATTCTGTACCAGAATACAAATTCAAAGTATATTATTGTTGACTGAATTGTAGAACTTAGCAAAAAGTATAAAATTATTTGTAGTAAATTATTTTATATTACGTGTATTAACACATAAGTTACAGTTATATACGAAATTCTATAAATATTATTGTATGTGTCTATAAAATATTACTAAGATTAAAATAAAACTGAAGGAATAAATTACTTTAACTGTATATTAAATATGCTGCTATATGTATATCTAATTTGGAAATATGTATATTCACAATATATTCCAGAACAATAAACTTTTAATCTACGGAAGGAATTTAATTCATTAGATTTTTATTTTCTTTATACAAATAAATATCAATAAAGTTTATTGTTTATTTTTAATTAAACAGTTTGATTAATAATAATTTTATAATTTATTTATCTGAATTCTTTGAAACTAGAAATTTGTTACTTGGTCTGTAATTAATAATAATATTTTCGAATATTGATTTACTTATATTACTTTCTCAATGAGGTACTTTTATGATATTAAATTTACATTAATCTCTTTTGTTATAAATATTAGTAGTGTCATTACTTAATCTTTTAAATATAGTTCAATATTTAGAAAATTTGTTTCACGGTTTTTATTATTTTTCTGTGTCAGATTAAGGTATGCAGGATAAAAGTTAACATTTGGTTTCAAATTTTCTTAACAAGTATGATAATATCATCTTTTTCACGAAAAATAATGATATTATCCCATAAAACATTCAGAAATTTCCATGTAACTATTTTCATAAAAATGTAAATATAGCTGCTAGCTGGCCCATCTTGTGACAAATCTTTAATCTGTTGATAATTATTGCCATTATAATATATGTAGTTCGCTTTTGGTACTAACCTAGTGAGAAATCTTAAGTTATCATAATTAATAATAGATTTAAATAAATTATTTTTATGATACTGCAAAAGTATTTTAATTATATCATCAATATCAATATAGTTGAATATATCTTCAAAATCTAAGCTATTATCTGAAGAATTTTTTTCTTTCATTTGTTCCATAAGTTCTTCACCATTTTTAATTATGGCAATGATTTTAAGATTATTTATTGTATCTTGCAATTGATCATGTAGTATTTTATATGATTTACTGATATAGGTATCACAAGCATTTATAACTGTTTTAAGCTTGACTGGGCTTTTATGAAAATTATGAGTACGAAATTCATGAGGAAATTTAAAATTATTATTGAGTTGAATTCTTAACAGAGTTTATAACACTTACATAACATATTGTTACGAATTTTGTATAAAATAATGTAAATAATTTGTATTTGGATGTGAAATGCCTTTATATTACTCTATATTTATTTCATGTTAAGATTGTAATATTCACAAGCAAGCCGTCCCTTACGTTATAATGGTGATTCATTGGTAACTTGGCGAAATATTGGCGATAGAGCCAAGTTGGCATCATTTTTGGCGACCAAGTTGGCGACTTTGGCGACCATGTTGGCGAGTTCGGGACCCTCTGGATTCTTCTAGAAATTAGTAGAAAAATCCACTAACTTCACGATCTGTGGCGCGAGCGCATCTTTCCAGAATTTTCGGCCTCTGCTATAAATAGGGCGATACTCGCCGCAGCAGTCAGTCTGATATTAACCAGCGAGTAGTGAGCACTGTTTTGATTAGCGATTAGAAGACTTGCCTTGAATTTGATAAGCTCGGCTGTGCTTGTGAATAGTCATTTACATACGTGAATTTTAGACACTGCTTATTGTGTCTGAGTGCTGTTGAAGGTGTGAAATCCTTCTGTTAATTATTCTGCGAATTTTGCTGTTGAATCCTGTATATTCAAGGATTGATTTACGCCAATAAATACTCATCCCTCTTAAGGAATTGCCTTGTTATTTACGACTGATTTTGCATAAAATCCTTGAACCCCGATCTACGTAACAATATAAGGATGTGTAAATAAAGTAATATATAGTGTGATAGGTATCTGTTGTTTCAAAAAGAATATTTAAATCTTTGAAATTCAACTTAAGGACATTAATATCAAGTCATGTTGATAGCAACTATAAATTATTTGAATATTCTCCACAATGCGTTACACAAAAAAGCTTTAGATAAAAGCAGAGAAAAACACCCCGGACTAGTTTATAATGTTCAAAAGCGTTCTTTTTTTATTACAGAGATCTAAGCTGCTTCTACCTGATGCTTCTGAAACATTTCTTAAATATATGTTTTAAATGATATAAAGCATACTTTTTTGTCTTTTGCCTAAATTTGATACATTTGTATAATATTTTTCGAAACTCTCTTTCGTGAAATGTTTGTGACTGATGCAACCTTAAAAATACTTTTTACAAAATGATTGATTACTTTTTTCTTACATCATTTAAGATTTCAACTCAGTTTCACTTCAGAAATCAAGTAATCAATTATCTTTTAATTTAAATGCTTTCCCAGTAGTATACATTACTTATAAG
>BMAO01026112.1:0-96078 GCA_019973975.1 Trichonephila clavata
TGCACTGTTTTGATAATAAAAACTAAAAACTGAGAAGATAATTGAAACTCTCAATTGTGTAATTTTTATATTATAGTATAATACTATACATTCTTATATACAATTTAACCCTATCCGTATTATTATAGAGTGATGGCGAAAAGTTCAAAACACTCTTATTTTTTTGCATAATGTTTGTGTTTCGCTTAATTTTTCGTTATGAAATAATCATTCGATCTTAAACTTGTTACTCATTCTAATGCAATTTTTTTATGCTTATTTCAAATATTTTGTCAAAATTTATGTAAAATAAATAGTTTTACCGTTGTTTAAGAAACACATTGCTAGATGTCAATAATTTCACCTCATCAAAGTTTGAATGTGTATTTTTTTATCATCATAGTAGATAGTTTTTCTATTTATAATACTTCAGATTTCTCAACGAAATATTTAATTTCCTATTTTTTCTGTTTCCTAACCAATAGATTAAGTGACATTTACAAAGTCACCTTATTTATATTTTCTTCACTTATTCGTCTTGTCTAGAATGATAGAAACTCTGTAATATAATAGTTTATTACTTCATTACTTAACATGCATAAACTTTTATTGAAAATGAAAAAAAAATCCCCAAGAAAAGTTACAACTCTAAACTCAAGGACATTTCTGAAGGACATAGAATATTTTTGTTTGTTGATGAAACCAAAATGAATAGCTGAAAGTATAAAATGCATCTTTTATGTTAATCAACAATTCAATTTATCGGGGTTTATTTCTTAATAATTATTTAAACGAATTTCTACTTCATTTTTATTTTAAAACATTAATATGAGTTTAAATTTAACGACAACTTAATTGCTGTAAAATCCAAACTGAATAAATGTTACCGTTTTAAATATTTGAAATCAATACCTTAACATGATGCAAAGTTTAAAACAGCCAGCAATGCCTTTATCATGAAAAAAAAACTACTGCTTCATAAGTATATATATTAAATATTGAATAAATTCTGATGATTCCTCATATAATACACTGGGTTGAATAAACTCCTTATCATATTTAAATCTGTTGGGGATTATCAGGATTACATTTATATTTGGAATCAAATATGCATAAACAAAAATAAAACAGAGAAATGAAATCTTGAAACTTAATCTAGAACTAATTAATTCTTCAAATAAAGTACGATTAATTACCTTACGGCGTTCATCTTGCATCTAAAATTAATTTAGTTTAATTATTTACACTTAAAACATATATCCTTTCATTCTTATTAATGATACACGTTAACAAAGTATTTTTTTTTTCAATTTTTTCATGGAATGATTTTGTATTTGGATTAGTCAAAAAGTTTTGTACGAGGATTGATCAAAAAGTAAAGATAATTTTTCAATTTTACTTTCCCTTTTTTTGGCAACAGCGCTAGTGACCAGAGCTGGATGAGAAGCAGTAGGCAACACGTCTATACAACTTGTTACTCTGCTTCCTTTGGAGTCGTTGTGGTGTAGCAAAAAGTTCAACATGGCAGCTTCATTGTTGATCTGCACCTAGGAGGAAAGGAAAACAATGATTCGTTTTTTTATTTGAGGAAGGTGCGAAACCAGCTGAAATTATTTATCGTTTTCAAGCGCAGTATGGTGATAACCGTTTATTGTGAAGTAAGATCTACGAATGTGGATAGAGCACTTCAAACAGGGAAGAACTTCTTTATGTGACGAAGAAAGATCGGGTAGTCCATCGACGTTAACCACTAAGGGTTGTTGTTCGTTGAAAGTTTTGTGATGAGAGGGATGAATAGTTTCTAGCGCAGGTGTTACACCTTCTGCAAACAAAAAGCGAATCACTACCTTGCTTTCCTCCTTGGTGCAGATCTACAATGGAGCTGTCATGCTGGACGGTCTCTTACACTCCAAAGGCTACAAAGAAAGACGAATGACACGTTGTAAAAGAGTGTTGCCGACTACCCTTCATTCAGCGCTGGATACTAGCTCTGTTTCCTAACCTTGGAAAGAGAAATTACAAAAGTACTTTTATTTTTTGACTACCCCTTGTATATAAATGGAACTAAAATCCCAGTTTTCAATAAATATTTTGAAGTGAATCAATGAATGAAAGAAATCATTATATAATCATCGCAATCTTTTTTAATTTGAAATCTGCTGAAGATGGAGATATTATTTTTGAAAAAAAAAATGGTTATTTAAGTTTTACGCAAAATAAAGTATTTTTACAAGCCTAATATATTATAGTTGTTAATTGAGACACTTTTCCCACCTGTTATGCAATCAAAGAATAAAAGGGATTTTAGCATGTTCTTTTTGAAATTCTTTTATTGAAATATTTTTGAAATTCTTACCTTAGTGAAGTATTTGAGTTATAACATTTTTTAAAAACAATAATCATTCTTGTTATGTTTGAAAATTTACTAGATAAACTTAATACTATTAACAGTAATAAAGCATTATTCATTTATCAGATAGCATACTGAAACTTTGCTACAAATATTTTTTTAATTTCGCTAATTTTTAACACATTTTTTTTAATCAGAATATTAAAAAAATCCTAAAAACATTATTACTTAAGAACTAATATATGTTACAAATATACTTTGTTTTAATTACCGAAACTATCCTTTTTACATGTTTTTACGGAAACTATTAGCCATTTTAATATTAGAATTTCACTACATGATAAAGGAACAGAAATATTTAATCATCACCGACTCTATTTGTCTTGTCTCTACAATTCAGCTAAAATTCAAGCTGTGGCAATGAAACATAATCTTTGTGATGCAGCTGTAGCAATAACAAAGCGAGTACATTTATTTTGTGAATAAGGACCTGTAAGCCTTCAAGTCATTTAACACTAATTTCTTCGACACAGAACGTGTAGAATATATCATATGTAACAACACCCTCTTTTAGACACGATATCTCTCAACAAGAAACTGGTTCCTTAGCGTACCTTTGTATCATTTAACGTGCTGAAAGACATTAATGCAACAGTTAATGTCACAAGATCAAATTCTGCTATGTGGATCTTGTTTACATTTCCACGAATGTGCTGTGTGATAAATTTATGTATAATGAGAAGGCAAATGTTTATACATGTTTTGTTAAGAGACGCACTAGTATAAATCCAAAATCTAAAATATTCATTTAAGCTAAACATAAACGCCTTACCTTTCTCAGTTTGTTATTCTTAAATAAGGAAATAGGTCACGAAACGATGCAGTGACTCAGAATTCTTCCCGTAAGTTTGTAAGGAAATATATATTTTTATTTTAATTCATATTTTGGGATGTGATAAATATATAACGTCTTATTCGAAGTTTTATTGAACTATGATTAAATAAATAGTCAGATAGATTTACATTAATTTTAAATTCAACCGAGTATGTGTTTCTGTAAAATCAAACAACAATAATTGTTGCAGAGTTTTTAAAAGTAAAATGAATTATATAAGTTAAGAATAAAATTTACAATTGTACTGAGTTCACAAAATAGGACGGTTGACATTACATGATTTATAAGCAACACACACACACACACACACACACACACACACACACCACACACACACACACACACACACACACACACACACCACACACACACACACACACACACACACACACACACACACACACACACACACGGGTTTTATTATTATAAAAATTATATTTATTATTTCTTAAAATAATATTTCATTTCAATTTGCTGCTCTATTTATTATTTTTTTCCTTTGGGGTGGGGGAGGTGACAGAAAACCAGTGAGTTACAAAGTTCCTACTCTCTGTTCTCTTTTAGTGGATGTGATATGCTGTGGTTGCTGAAACTCGACTCCCTATGGAGGGTTTACAAAGTTCTTTACCTGTAAGAAAGTTTCCATCTATAGTACTGCATACATCAGCCAAAGAAATCTGCAAGAAGAGCAGATGCTTTCCTGGCCACCATTTTCCCCCGATCTCTTTCATTTAGAGCACGTCAGAGACATGATTGGACGCTGATTACCTGTCCTGCAACAGTCACGTTTAAAAGATGAACTGTGACGAATAGTTGACAGAATGTTATAAGTCTTTTTTAATGGCGCCATCCTTAAGTCCACATTTTATATACCTAGACATGGTATGTGACTTGTTAGATCTAAAACCTATTGAGCTAACATTGCTTAGGTTTATGATTAGTATCATGTTATGTTGTATGTAGTTTTAGATTATATACACACATCACTTATTGTTAATTCCTGTCTTTTTTTGGCTACTTTTTTTAAAAAAAATTTGTATTTCGTAATCTGTCCTTTTATCAATTTTGATTTTGTATTTTTCGTATCACGTAGTGTATATTCCTGCTGTCATCGCCTTTTAAGTACTAAGAACTATTTTAAAAATAAAATCTATTGTTAATGTATAGAATTAAATTCAGCTTGTCTCCTAATACTCAATTTCTCAATAAGATTGACCGCTGTACAAAGCTTAATATCTCATTATCGAAACAAATTTTCTATAATTGGATGATAACGAGAAACAAACGAACCTAGCAAGCATTTCGTTATTCCTGAAGATCATTTTTTCTACATGTACCAAATTGATAATCAAATCATCCATTCGATTTTATTATTAAATTGTTAATGAAATATTTAAGCGGACTCATTGAATATCCTTTTTTCCCCCTTTCGTTGCTTAGAGGCTAATATGCAGGATGTTTATTTCGAATGAATGGCGTAAGGATATCTGCGATATCTGGTGAAATTTAGCAGCATAATTTGATTTCGTTGAGTAAAAAAAATAAATATTTTTTCTAAATTTCTATACGACAATTAGGAAAATTTATATTCTTGAAAAATATTATTTAAAAGAGTTAGAGTAAACTGAATTAAATATTGAGTGTAATAAGGCTGTTTCTAAGGATAAAGGAGAGTTTTAAATAAAACATTTTATGGTAAAAGTTTTCATATAAACTATATAACACTTTTTAAGAAAGGAATAGTGGAAGTATAAATTTTAATATGAAGTTACGTGTTAGAATTAATTACTGAATTCTTATAAATTAATCTACTCACAAGTCTTGCATTTTTTAAACTTTAGAATTTTAATTTAACTATGTTTCTTCTGAAATTAATTTAATGATTATTAAAAATCATGTCTTACAAGCCTATAGTTTTTTCACGTGTGTATCCTTATCTTCAGATTACTAATCACATGAAACTGTGTAAATTTATATCGTGCATGCATGTGTCAACCAAAATAAGCATTAATCCAATTAAATCAAAGCCGAGGCATAGTTAAACAGTTACTTAAATTAAAATTTAATGTCAAATTGTTCAATTTTTTAACAAGTAAAATACATAAAAAAATTCCGCATTGGTAAATAAAAACGCGCCCTTCTCTATTTCTAATATATGAAATGATTAGAATCTTTGCGTTTGCTGATCTTTTTAATTATATTTAATAATAAATTATTGAAATCCTAAATTTATTTTATATTAATTACAATTCCTTTCCGTATTTTTGAAAACATTAATTCTCAAAATATATTCAGTGAATCAAAATTCTGGATATTTATAATTTATTAAAGTCAAAGTTATTTTTCAACCAATTGACTTGCATTTCATTTATGCCAGTTAATACATTATTTATGGCATTGTTAATTATTAAAATTACTTAAAAGCAATTATATTTATAAAAGCTCAAAGACTTATTAGAATATATATATTACATATCATTATATTTAAGAACTAAGCGGGTGTCAAGAACTATCAGATAACCTTTTTTTTTTTTTTTTGTTAAATTCTTTAGCATAACAAAATATTTCATTTTAACTACGTATTTCACCAAAATATATTATTCAAAAATGAAGATACTATAAAAAAAATGCAAGATACATTTTTTTACGGCAAACTCATCAATTTAAATTTTGAATAAAAAATATGAATAGAACACATAGAAACACTTATGAGTAATTTTGAACTATCATTTGAGTACAGATTTATAAATATATCATATTGCGTTTTTGTTTGAAAATTCCTCAAATGGGAGAAACTGAATCCTTTTATAAAAATGTTACTTCAAAGAAATTTAAAATGATTGGAGTACAATACTTTGTGACTAATGACAGTTTGATGTTAAGATAACTAAGAAAGTTTTTTATTGATTGTCATCGGATCTTCTCCTGAGACTATCAATTTATTTTGCTGTAATTAATTTTTTTATTCTTTGTTGTTTTATGCTATGTTCTTGATATATTGACATTTTTTGCCAATGTTTCCATCGTTAAAAATTGGCAATGTTCTCGTCTTTATTATTAATTACATCAAACCTTTCTTCAAGGTCAGATGCTAAAAACCATTGAGAAAATTGCTTAAATTTTTTTTTCATATTTTTCTTTTCTTTTTATAGTGTCTGGTGCTCCTTAAGTGTTTGGTTTAGTTAATTTATTACTACTAGAAACTATCCCTTTCGGAAAATGTCATCACATCTAACAATAAAGGAATCAAAAACACCATTAGAAGTTCTTAGGATTTGGAATACTTTAATAAAAATTACAACCAATGGAACCTGAATCTCATTTAGAGTATTCTAGAAAATGAACTTTAAAAATATACATATTTGGGCTATTCTAAATGAAAAATGTGTTTATTTTTAACTAATCAATTTTCAACTCTTATAACAAGGGAGCTAATAATTGCAATTCGAAATCGAAGCGCTATATCAAATTGCATGTTAAAAGACTTAGCGAAATTAGATCCCAGACGAAGCCATAAGATTAGTATTCAGTGTGTGAGTGCATTATTGAAAAATATATTCATTAAAGTAATGCAGATTTTAAATATTACAGGGGAAAAAAGTTTAAATTTTTATATAAGTCTTCTACATAAAAGTATTCAATACTTTCTTCAATTTGAAGGAAAAAATTGTTTCACGGGCTTTTATATATACACAAGCCGTTACCAGCCAGCTTCGCAGGATATTTCATGATGTTTTATATGAACATATACTATATATATAGTATCATAAAATGAAAAAATACATGGTATAATAAAATGACAAAACTAAATTATACCACTAACAAAGCTAGAAGATACAAACCAGATTTCAAGAAACATAACTCTAAAAAAGGGTGGAAAAGTATACTGTAAAAGAATTAAGTAAGTGTATGTATAGCAGGAAACAGAGCTAGAACTTTAAAATGTAAGAAACCAGAATATATATATATATATATAACCAGATGTAATAATATAAGAACCAGAACATATATATATATATATATATATACACACATATATAACCAGATGTATAATAATGTAAGAACCAGAATATATATATACATATAAACTTATTGATATCTTAGCATTAAGAAATCGATTGTATTGAAAAATATTATCGTGATTCCTGCCTCTTGATTTAAAAAGAACAGAACTTCTGAATAGTAATTTCTGAAATTAAAGTAGAATTATCTTTTACGCTCTCGTAACTTCCTCAACAAGCGGATTTCCTCAAAGCCCATTTTTAATGGATCTTTACTTATTAAAATAATTATACTTGCCAAATTTAATAGTTCGAAAATAGGATTTTTTTTTACAAAACGCCGCAAAAGCTCCCTGATTTCCCGTAAGAGCCGATTTCCGTAAAATCCTTTCTTAGCAGATTTTCTTTCAACAAAAGTAACACGCATATAAAATTTCATGACGGAAAGTAGTAGTTCGATAACGGATTTTTTTATGAATACGTCCCAGCAACTCCCCGCTCTTCCCCCATAAGAGTCAATTTTCGTAAAATCAGTTCTTAAAGGATCTACGTTCTACAAAAGAGACCTTCCTACAAAATCTCAAGTCTGTTGGTCTAACAGTTCAAAAACGGGAATATTTATCTATAACGCCCAACAAGCCCTCGCAACACACTTTGGGAGTTGAAATTCGTATAACTCCATTTACGGCGAATCTCTACTCCATGGATAGAATGGGCCTATTGAATTTCAAGCCTGTAGGTCTAATAGTTCAAAAATGGTAATATTTATCTATAACGCCTCTTAAGATCTTGCAGCACCTCCTGTTGTCTACTTTTGTAAGATATCATTTGAGGGGGACCTCTAATGCTTGAAAGGAACGTGTCTAACAAATTTCAAATTTGTAGGACGAATTGTTCAAAAATAGGAATATTTATCTATAACGCCCCTTAAATCCCTGAAACGCCCTTTAGGGTTTAATTTTTGCTAAACTCCTTTTATATCAGACCTCTACACCGTAAAAGGAGCGTACCTACTAAAGTTCAAGTTTGTAAATGTAATAGTTCGAAAACGGGAATAATTATCTATAACGCCTCTTAAGCCCTCGCAACGCCGCTTGATGAACGATGCTCGTAAAAAAAATCCGTTTTTAGCGGATCTCTACTCTATGATAGGAACAAGCCTAACAAATTTCAAGTCTTTAGGTCTTTTAGTCCAGGAGATATCGTGATGAGTGAGTAAGAGAGTTGCTTTACTTCTTTATATATTATAGGTACAGTATACGATAAAGAAGCAAAACAGTTTTTTAACTTATGTATATTTTGTGATGAAACAATAACTTTTTCTTATCACTTTTGCTTACATGGTCTTTTAGACTACTAGCAATAATTATATAAATGCTTCAATCGTATTATTTAAAATTAATTATTTTTATTTTAAATCTAAGTTTTTACGTGTTTAAATTGAAAGTTGATATATTTTAGGTACACATCAGATTAACAGTAAAAAAGTATTGCTTCGAATTCTCGTAATACAAATCTTGGCGTCATCAAATGAAACACCATTCTGTATGTATTTTCAAGCATTAGTTTAAATGATTTTATGCCAATTTTCGTGATACAGATGCCTATTTCCTATAGTCATCTCACAAACCTTAATACAACTTTACTATGTTTTTCAAAAGCTAACCAGTTTCAAAATAATTAATATTTGTGCTTAAGATACGAATGTATCAATTGAAGATCTTATCAGCAGTTTAAAATCATTAATTAAAAAAAGCCCATTTTTCTGTAAACGAGTCATTTTTCAATGATTTTTTTCATGTTTCAAGTAACTGTATTGAAAAAGCTCTTTCAAATCTCTTTTTGATATCTAAGTGAATACAAGTACAATGTAACGTCATCTAACAACATTATCCCAACTCAGTTACTTAAAATTATTATGAGTACTTTTTCTCAAAGTTTTCAAAATATTCCGATATTTTACTTCTCTACATAATTAATCTCATTTGTCTATGATCCTTAATGAAGTCAGCTTCTTGTATTAAAAGCGGAGGATCAGAAATAACAAAATTGTATATTTTTTTATAACTTTAAAAAGAATATAAAATTTTGCTTATGACTCACGTCCTTTACTCCCTATTTCAATATATGCTACTTTCAATTAGACAATGACACTTCTAAATAAATGAATTTTTGTTCTAATTATTTCAATATTACTCGCCATGGAAGAGGAGGAAGTTAATTAGCAGATGAATTCCAGGGCGAATTACTTGCATTTTTACCTGTTCTTTCTATTAGTTACGAGAGCGCCATTGTGTACTTCATCATTACTTGGAAGTTTATTGATAAAGCCATTTAAAATGTTTGGAATATTATTATATACGGTTCGAAGCTAGATGAGAGTGTCACTAGAATTTTAAACCCATTTTCTAGTCCTTGAGACTACTTAATTGTATATGAATAAGGTAAATGAACTCGGGTGTGTTATTCAGAATAAGATCAATTGAATACTGCAGCTGTTTATTACTCATGCCAATTACTCTTGATAGGTCAATGAATATTAATATGCTTACGTTAGTTATTCATTTTTCTTCATCCTGAATTATGTTAATTTATCCTTTAATTCAACTATACTCAGCCTTTTCAATACATCTCCCAATTTATTTTTAATGAAATATATTTCCCAATGTTTATTTAAACAGAAGCATATTTTTAGTAAAACAATTTTCATTTGGGATATTTTACGCTGAAATACATATTTTGTTTAATATGTCTTATCCCCCTTCCCCTTTTTGCTGTTAAAAATTATCATCTTTTTCAGAGAATTTTTCCACATTTATATTTACACTGGATTTTTTGAGCAAACGTTTCTTATATTTAAAGAATTATTGATAATATATCGTGAGATTTATTTTAACTGTAATAACAAAATACATTACGAAGAATGTACACATCGGTGTTTAAAAGTTCAAAATTATTGCACATTTTTTAAAGTAAGGCAGCATTTTGTAGGGGTGCGAGTATATTGAAAAGTGAAAAAAAAACATTTAAGATAATTATCAATTTACTGAAAGGAAGCAAAACAAAATACATTTTGACATAATAAAAAACAAAATACATATCCACAGTGATATAATATACTTATAAATGTATCACTACTGCACTAATACTTAAAAGATAAGCATAAAGCTTGAGGTGAGGCATACAAGTTGCTTGCCTGGAAATAGCTGTTCTCGTGGTTTTAACAAATTCTGAAAATAGCTTTCTTGGAAATCCCATCTGAGTGATTTAATCAAAAGATTAAATTACTCAGGTATGGAAAACTTTAGGTCTAGTCTAGCTGTTGTTATTTTTCGTGTAGCTGTTAAAATCTCTCTGAGAGCATTTCCAATGATTTGGTATTGTTTTCAGTTTGCAAACTACGCACTTTACAACACTTCTGTCTGTGAGCGTTAACATTTTAACGCTTGAACGACTCTGCCTTTTAAATAAAAAGCTAATTTTCTTTATTAAATAATAATCAATACTTTTGTAGTAGTTGTGAAATAACATACGAGCTCATTGATTAAGCAAATAACTAGCAACTTCAAAGCACATTCCTCAGTTTACCTGTAACATTTCTAATAGCTATTTCTATCTTGTAATTACATCAGTAAGAGCTTTCTTTGTTTCCATACACTAGTTAACATTAGTAGCTCATCTATGAGCAATTTTAAGCTTTTCTGTTTCGCTTAACTCATTTATTTGTAAAATTCCTCAATTATTTTTTCCTTTGGACATAAGTGCATAAAGTGGCCTGGTTTCCTCAAAACGAAAAAATAGTGTGAGACAATTTGTTAGGTGGTTGCATTTGTGAAACTATTTAAATTGTTCTGAGATATAATAAAAATGAAATACCGTAAAATCCGGCGTATAACGCGCACCTGTACTTTTAAGCTGCATTTTTTAAGGTATATTGGCTGTATAATGAACACCCATTTTTTACAAGGAACGTACAATGTACGTTAGCAATGCTATAATGTTTTAAAACCATTTTTCGAGGTATAACTCCAGGATTTTGAAAAATGGTATATTTCTAGAAAAACAACCCTTTAAGATCATATATAAGGTATGGCATTTCTTTTAAATAAACAGTATTCCGATCTTTGTAGAAGTCTAATTTTTTTGCATACATTTATTTTTATTGAAGCTATCATTTTTATACCCGGCGTATAACGCACACCCGTAAATTTTGATCTTATTTTTTGTGTTAAAAGTGCGCTTTATACGCCTGATTTTACGGTATGTAATTTCGAATAATAGTATAAATTTTCAAAAATTTTATTTTTTATGTCGAAAAAAGTTAAAAATTAATGTTACATTAAAATAAAAGTCCTCATAATTGCAATAATTTATTACAAAATATACAGTACCTTATGTTAATGTATAATCACTGTTTTTTTAAGCAATTTTTTATAATGTTTTTATAAATTTTTAAGATAAAGTGCTCTAGTATTTGTAAAAATTCAAAAATATGTTCTCTTGAAGGTTATTTCAAAAAAGAATTACATAGAAACACATCAGAATTTAAAAATTTAAAATTTGTTCATAAACTTTTGGTGTAGAATGGTCCTCGTTTATGTTATTTTTTGTAAATTTTTACCCATTTTTTCCATTTTAGTAATATTAATTTATTTTTCTCTTCTTAATATTAACATATTTTTCTTAAAATGTACTAAGCAAATCTAAAAACGAAAAGAAAAAAATCCCCATATCTCCATTTTTTTTTTAAAAAAGCAAGTAGTCGGATATCGTAAGATTTTTTTATTATTAGTTACCTTAAGTTACTGAAAGTTTAAAGAGAAGAATTTAAGCATTAATGAAGCCTTACTTAACAGCAACTTTGCTCAAACTAGGGATTCATTTAAAGTAAATCAAGAAAATATACTCTGTCTCCGTTTGGAAGAATAATATATCAAGTTCATATATTTTATCTAATAATTGGACAAAATTTCGAAAATTCTATCAAAAACGAGGGAAATTACTGTGACTTTCAAAAAGAGTTTGAATTTTGTAACAACAAAGTTCTAAAAGAAACCATTTACCTGTTATTGGCGATAAACCCTTTATATACGCTGCAATCCGGCATTGAAAATATCTTTTTAGCGATTTTATGAGTCTCCTCGTAAAGACTATTTTAGAATTTCTAAGACATTTCATTCTTCTTGATAGCACCAGAATAAATGGTTTTTTTAAACATTTGGGAACAAATTTTCGCCATAAAACTTTTTTGAAATCGGAGGAGAACAATTCATTTCATATTTAGGTCCCATAAAATCATTTATTGACGCTTAAAATAAAAACAGATCGTGGTATATTTTTTATCAAGCATCTAAGACCTGGTGGCACAATTTTGTTGATTTTTTAAAATAAATTTAGTTGATTTATTTATTGTTTTATTTATTTATTGATATTTTACAAAAACGGTTAAATTTTTCTTAGATATGATAAATTTTCTGCCATCCCAACTTATTCAGTAAAATGTCTTTATATGAAGACAATAAAAAAAGGCAAAAATTCTATTTCATTTAAGAAACTACCCAATTAACTAAATATAAAAAAAGTAACATGTTCAACAGGAATAACATATATCAGAGGCCTTCAAACTTTTCAACGCACAGAATCCCTAGAATTCGAAGGTGCTTTTGAGGAACCCCTAGTACTAGAAAGTATTTTCATAGATCCCCCTTCCATACACATACTTCGCGAAGAATGTATTTCAAAATAATAGTTAAAGTATATGAACATGTTATAGGTACTTTATGTAAGAGGAATTAAAAAAATATTGCATTTATTATTAAATTCTACCTAAATTTTTAATATAATGTACTCACAAGCACACACATTAATAATAATAGTTTTTGATTCAAGTGTCACCTACTCATACATTGTATTTATTAACTGGGATATATGCTGGTATTTTTTTTAAAAAATTGTAGCTGTATTGAGATTAAATACAATTGCATTGCATATTCTGAGTTTAATTTGTTTTTATACTTTGTTTTTGTAGCCACTTACGTAGAGAAATATATTTCACTTAAACACAGTGCCCTGAATAGCATTAAAATGGTTATTGCTGTATGAGTCATCCCGTGTATTTTGCATGAATTTGCAAATAAAATTTAAAAGTTGTTCTTGCTTAAATTTAGATTTTAACACATCAACTATTTTGATATGTTGTTCCCTTTCCTTCGTTATTGTTGTTGGTTTCCACAAATGTAAAATGTGCATTTTCAATTGGAAAACTATTTAGTTTTTCAAGACATTGCACTAACTATTGAGCATAAAATTATCTTGTGGAACTCAAGATAGTAAGCAATAGAATATTCCAATCTAGTAAGAAGTATATATATATATATTACAAAAATATACAAAAAATAGTTATATACCTAAGATAACTATAGTCATGATAGAATAGATTTAGCCACAGAAATACTAGAGCAAACTCCTAGCCTTAGGAACCAGGAATACAGGTATAAACCATGTTTTTGAGCCAGTCAACCTTCACCTGAATTTGCCAATACTCTGGGCCATAAAGAAAGCAAGAAATTTCTATATAATTTTAACTATTATTATAAATGTAACCATAATCTATTTATGTAAACCGATAATATTGTAGCCTGTAATAATTACTAAAATATTTAAAATCAAAGTTAAACTATTAGTTAAGACTTACCACGTGTGTACAACACATATTCCCCGGCTATGGACAATAACAGTATCACATAAAATTATTAAGTTTTGATAAAATAGCATTAATACTATATATACACATTTAAAAACTATATATTTTATTTTAAAATTTATAGAAAATAAAAGTACCACCCAGACATATACAATTAATTTTTAAGAAAATATAATATTGTTAATTTATTTAGCTAGAGGCGCCATCTATCTATAAACTGTACAACTAATAACTTTTTTATTTAACTGTTAGGTAACTTTTTAAAAATTTAGGAGGGTATCCGTGTTCCATACTATGTTTAATAAAGTTATTAAGATTTAAATATATATTAAATTTATCACTTACTAATATGTTATTACGATAAATATAATTGAAAATAATATTTCTATAAATTGATATAGGGAATTCTAGTAAGGCACTTTAAGAATGTTAAAATTAAAATCATCTTTTTTATCATAAATATTGCTATGTAATTTATAGTCCTTAATACATAATGATACATCCAAGTAATTAGTTTTAACTGGATTATTATTAACTTTAAAAGGGGAGTCAGTAGGGTAAATACCTTCGGGAAGTCGATTTTGAGTTTTTGATATTTCTAAAATCCCCAAATCAGGACCTTTCCAATGATGTACCGTACTTGCCATTTTACTAATTAAAAGTATGTTAAAATGATTTTCAAAAAATAATCAGCTGATTAGCCACGCCCCCTTTGACAGATAGAAATGTAAACATTGACCTCTTAAATCTGAGAAGCTTTTCCAAAGCCACTCTCTGTTTTATTTATTCCCATACGCAATTAACTGTAATTAACTGCAAGCGTAACCGTCAGGGTTGTTTACCTATTTTGGAGCTCATACACGTTTTTATCGCGTGTGTTTGGGTTTTTAAATTAAATATATAAAATTTCTAAAATTCAGAAATTTTGAAATTTTGAAGTTTTTGTTTCTTTATTGGCTAGACAGAAAACAATAAAAAAACCATAAAGGTACGTTTTAAGAAGGTATGAACATAGTAATAGTCCAATAATCATAGTAACAGTACTTCAAATACTAAAAGAGTAATGTCAATCCTCAAGGTGGACATACACATGACTCAAAGGAGACATGTGCAAAATAAAGTTTGATTGGAGTTTTTCTTTTTATTAAAGTAAGTATTAAAAATACCATCATGAATTAAAATATTCTTGCATATGCTTTCAAGAATTAAGTTCATTGTAAAATGTGTAAAAGAGGTTTAGACATGCAAGGTTTAAAAGGTAAGTTTGGGCTGGAAATTTGTCCTGAAATGTTGTGCTTGTCCATATGATGTAGAATTCTCTTTTTTAAATATTCATGAAGGAATGAAAATTGCCACAATAAATACCAGGTTTGTATATGCTGCGTGTTCCATTGGGAGATGTGCAGAAGCTGGGAGAATGTTTTGCAGCATAATGAATCTTCGGCAACCACCTACAAGATTTTCTCCTTACAGTAAGCGAATCTCAAATGATGTAAAACTTGTTTACGAGGAGTCCATTCAAAATGCTGCGAGGGAAGCTATTTGTGAAAATGAAGGTAATAATAATATTGTGGACATGGCAGAAACGCGGTTACACATCATCAAATGGTGCAGTTACTGTGACCAGCATTGATACAGGTAAGGTGATAGATGTCAATATTCTTTCGAAATACTGTATATGAAAAAAATGGGCACATAAAAACATTGTTTTTGACCTGTTGGTGAAAATTCATGGTGTGGATATAAACAGGCTGAAGAATCGAGTAAGTCTTACAAACATAAAAAGTCTTCCGGTTGCTGTTGTAGTAGCAATGAGTTCTATATTTAGATATCTTTCCCAGCTTGATTTGTTGAGATAATTTTTGCATCGAAAAACACAAAACCCGAATGAAAGTTTTCATAATGTCATTTTATCACGGGTTCCGAAAACAACATTTGTGCACATTGAAACACTTTCACTTGGTGTTTATAATGCTGTTTGTTCCTTTAATGATGGTAATGTATCCAAATTAACAAAAACTTCAGTAAATGACAGTAGGACCTGGAGAATATTCGGTAAGTAACATGAAAACTCTCGATAGAGAAAAATTAATGAAAGCAAGCATGCTTTTTCTGGATGATCAAAGAAAATTAGAAAAGATAAAAGAAAAAAAGAAGAAGATAATATTAAGAAAAATAAGGTAAAAACCGGCTACAGTGCAAGATCTTTTTGATGAGGTAAAATTTTATATAAAAGCTACTGTTTTCTGAAAATTTTCTTTTCTAAACTGTGTTTTCTCATTTCTATAAATTTACTGTATGCATGAACTGGAAATTTTTATTTTATATTTCATATATATTCTTGTGTATACTGAAGTGAAATTTTTGAAATATTCCTCAGACATTTAGCTAAAAAGCATATGTCGTAACACAGAAAAGGAAAATTTTTATTAAATTCCTTATTGTACTCTGCAAAAATTATTTTTTTAATCAGGCTGATCAATTTTTTAAAAAAAGATTTCACTTCTGTATAAAAATAAATGTTTATTTAATGCACACACAAATATATCTCAAAATGCGTTGCATGAAGCTTGTTACATAAAAAAAAATCATAAATTTCATGTTTAAAAACACAAAAATAGTTTGCTTGTCGTTTTGGATACTATCTATGTAATATTTATATAATCTTTTTAATTCTTATATTTAAAGAAATTGTGTTTACATGTGAATATACAAAACACTAAAGAATTTTTCGAAGTGCCATATAATCATGTATTACTGTCTTATATAGATTATATTTTTTAATTTGTGTCTTCTTTTTAAAAATTAATTGTATGCATGAACTGGAAATATTTATTTATATTGCATTATATTATATATACTGAAGTGAAATTTTTGAGATATTCCTCAGACATTTAGCTGAAAAGCAGATGTCGTAATATAGAAAAGGAAAATTTTATAAAATTCATTATTCTACTCTACAAAATTACATTTTTAAACATACTGATCAATTTTTTAAAAAAAAATTTCACTTCTGTATAAAGATAAATGTTTATTTAATGTACACACAAATTTTTAAGCTTGGTTTTCTAAAGTTTCTTAGTAAAAGGTACATAAATATATCCCAAAATGCAATGCCCTTTTTCGTTGCACTAAACTTGTTACATACAAAAAATACACAAATTTTATGTTTGAAAACATAAAATCAGTTTTCTTGTTGTTGTTTTGGATACCATTTATGTAATATTTTAAAAATTCTTTTAATTCTGATACTTTAAGAAATTGTGTTTACATGTAAATTTATAAAACACTAATGAAGTTTTTCGAAATGTCGTATAATTATGTATTACCAAAGCCATATTTTAAAGTATTGACACATTTTTACATAGTATTTATGATGCTTATAGTCAGCTTGGATGTCAGTAATGTATCAGAACAGAAAATTCTTCAAACATTGATGCATAATTTGAGAAAAATGATGCAAATGCTATAAAATATCTCGATAGATTAAAAGTGAAAAATGCTATACATGTATTTTCTGAGAAATCTAAGTAAAAGAAATAAGTAAAAAGTCTTAAAAGTTATTGAGAATAAGCTAATATTTAAAAAAATAGTGCAAATACAGATTGTAATTCATAATTTTTTTGATGAAGTGACATTTTATAATAAAAATGCAATTATCTCAAAACGGTGTTTTTAAAAATGCGTGTACCAAATTCTCAGAACCTATTCAACGGAAGCACTTGCAATCTTCACTGAATATTACTGATATGTTAATATATATACTGAAGTGAACTTTTATTAATATACCGATAATATTTTTGTAAAAGTCAGTTATCGTGAAAAAAAAAACTTTTTTCAAAAAATTCATAGTGATACATTACGATGAAAGTTTTTGAAAAAACTAAACAATGTATTTGTAAAAGCTCACTTCAGTTTAAATAAAAAAGTTTAATTAATATACAGAAAAGAATTTAAGTCTGTACATTTAATATTTTATGAGAAAAAGGCACATAAAAATGCTCAATTTAACATCAGCGGGATAGGGGGTACCGACTTACCTTATAGCTTTAAATAATTCGGATGAAAATTAATATTGGGGTTAAAATTATTATTTTTACCAAAAATAATTAGGTCATCTATGTATCTAAATATGTAATAATCATTATTAATAATATAAATATTTTCGTAAAAGTGTAAATGTAAATTAGCCAAACTATTGCTAGCACCTTGAGGCAAACCTTTGTTTTGTTTGTACAGAGAACCATAGAAATTATATATATATAATTCCTATGATTATCTAAAATTAAATATAAATATATATATATATATATATTGATAGATAAAAACGTTTTAAAATTCTCTTATTACATTATAATATTACATTAAAAAGTGTTGTAAAGTAAAGTTATTATACATAAATAGAATTTTCAGTTTTAATGAATAGCTGGGGAATGAGCTTTAGATACTGGTAACTATATGCAAACTTCACGCATTTGTATGTGTATGTGATGATTCGTCAGCTCTTTATATGCCAGTTGCGGAAAACCTCCTTCCTAATAAAACTGAACCCACCTCTCACATATCTACTTCGACTTCCGCTCCTTTACTCTAATCACGTTAACGAACAGCTCTTTCTCAGGATCAACGCTTGAAATAGGACTCCGCTCTGATCATGGCTTGTGGGTACAGAATGATTTGTTGAATCCTTGGAATAAACTATTGTATGATAAATGGCTGCATTCTTCATTATTCATATGGGTCACAAATACGTCAATTTAGAAATACTCCATGGCATCATATATATAACTATAAAACTTGTTCTGCATAAATTAAAAGGCTAATTCGGAAATAAAAATAGTTTTTGGCTGTTTGTTTAGATGCATTTTTATTCGCTTGTTCAAAAATATAGACTTCGCATTTATTTTTAACAACATTATATCTTAAATGAGTAGAAAGTGAGTTTGAGATAAATTATTTTTGAATTACTTTTGAAAAATTTCTTTCTCTCTCTCTTTATATATATAATCGAAATTTAAATAGTTTTTGTTTATAATTATAAAGTTTTTTTCGCAAAATTTAGATTTGCTTTCACATAAATTTTCGTTTTGGGAGTTGTAATTTGTATTTATTTAAGTTAATAAATATATTTAATTATAAAGTACATACTGTATTAATTATAAAGTATATATTTTAAAAAATGAATATTGTAGTTAAAAAATAATGAAGTGTAACTTATAAGCCGAATCGAATTTTTTGACTCTATCTATTTTTTCTTATTCCCTTCGAAACAAGCGTTTTGAGATCATTCTAAAAAAATACATATTATATTTTAACTGAGTAAAAATTTTCGCACAAAAGAAATCAGTGATCTTATTATGTTTGAGTCTTCTATTTGTTCTATACATCTTAAATTCATTTAACTATATTAAAAATCTTTTCTGCTCTACGAAAATTAAAAAAAAAAATGTGATGCAAAAGATGCTTTTGCTTATAATTCAAGAGTACTAAGTGTATATGTAAAAGATTAATATTTTAAGATTTATTAAATACATTTATTCATTAGAACACTTAACTCCCCCCCCCCCTGTTCAGTAAACTTATCTTCATTATAGCTATACATCCGGGTTCACTGCGTAATTCATTTAACAAGAAGTATGTTCCCTTTAAAGACAGCTAACTGTATTAGGAAACAAGCGAAAAGCAACATTTCCGGACCCAAGATAATCCATTTAGGCTTACAGAGATTTTACAGTAGATTTCCAAGCAATAGCGAAGCACACACCTAAACCATTCACGAAGATTAACATGTAAGAAAACAAAAAGTTTGCTAAAAAAACTGACTAAAATTTAAGGACTTCAACACTTGTATAAACTTGAGTCTTGAAATAAAAAAAGCAAAATCGTAAGAGATTTATTACTTTTAAAGCAAGTGAAATAAATGTAAAATAAAATTGATGTAAATTTGTTAGTAAAGACAAATAGAGAGATTTTTTAAACTAATCTAAGCTTTAGATTAGCACGAAATTTGTACAATAAAGCTGAAGAAGAAAATAGATGTGTTTGTAATGTATGCATAAATAATAAAAAAAATTGGTTTTTGACATTTAAAAAAAATCGAAGAGTTATTTTCATTTTTGATACTTTTTGTATAAAAAAAAAATTAAATTATGTAATTTTCTAGAGATATTTTTTTACTGTTCTCAACTTGAAGAAATAGATGCAACTTGAAAGATTTCGTGCTTTTTAACACTCTTTTATAAGCTTCACTTGTATGTAACAGAATCTTTGTTACCCACTTTAAAAGGCCAGATTAATTCGAAATTAGTTCACTTGTCCAGGACCAATGACAATGAAATAATTTAGTAATTATGTTCTGTTGTCCTGATCAGGATCATCAGGAATAATAATTTCCAAATATGGCGACTAATTACATTTACAATTTCCAGATTTGGCGACTAATTCCAGATTAGGTGACTAAAAGATTAAGTTCAAAAAAGTTCGATTAACTATAAAAGGGTATTTTTTAGTTTTATTCAAACTATAATTTATTATTATCCATATTCCTTGAAAATTTTGCTCAGTGACTTTATATTCGCAGGCTAATACTGGAAGCTTAATCGTTTACTGGACTGCTGTTAATTAAAATACGGAAAAAGCAAAAAGTCTGCAAAAACTTTAAAAATTTATAAAACCAGAAAATTAAACAAAACAAAAAACGGGTTGCAGGCTTAGCATCGGTATGTCACGGGATTTTCTTTTAAGGTAAGAAAAAGAAAAAAAATTAAAAACACCCGATAGGTGTTTTGTACAAAAGTGAAAGAAAGGGCTCGCAAATAACAGAAGTAACTTTACCAAATTTTATTACAGCAGCATGTGCTCCACATATCCACACCACAAGAGATGACACTTTCTAAGCGTGTCACAAATTCAGCAACGGCAGAGTGGAGATTTCCGCTTGTGCACATGGCAGCTCTAGGTAGATCGCATCTTTCAATTCTGACAAATTGGATGGACGGTATTAATACACTCGAGAATTTTAAAATCCCCACGGCCAAAAGTCTACTGGACTCAGATCTGGAGACCAAGGCGGCCATGAAACTTGCAACGTTTTCAAATGATTCTTAGTTGGTTGTCCTGATCCTACACGATCCTTGAGCGATACAGTCTCCTCAAATCACTGAACAAACTTTATGAGGCGCACCACTGTTGTGAAGGCCCTTTTCCAGTCTTCACATTTTTTCGAAGTCGGAATCTGCGCAGTGCAACAGTCGCTGATTACTTGTTCACGAAAAAACTAGCTTCTCCAACAAAGTATTCTCTTTCTCGCTCAGCATCCTTGTTCACTTAGTTGGCATACAAAGGAGAATTAGGTCTGGATCAAGAGCATCAGTATTTGTAATCACCTGCCTCATTTGCGTATTTCCAACTCAGTCATTTCTACGAGCACCATCTGTCGGTAGGGCTTTTTCTGTTTTATCTTTAAAAAAAACCCGTGGTTTATCGATGCTAAACCTGCAAACCGTTTTTTATTTTGTTTAATTTTCCGGGTTTTATAATTTTATAAAGCTTATACAAACTCTTTGCCCACCCGGTATATTGTTGTCAATGGATAAAAGGACTATAATGTATAATGACAAGCGAGGGATAATTTTTTATTGCTGTATCACAAGAAAATTGCTTTTCACCTAGCTTAAAAAGGCAAATCGAAAATTGAATAAAAATATTTTTTTCCAGCACAACGTCCTATTATTATAAGCATGGCGTATAAAATTATCTAATACTTTTATTCAAATAAACCATATCAAGGTCAGACTTTTGAAAATAAGATCAAGTATCGTTCTTGATAAATGGAATAGAGCTGATGATACCATCTCTTGCTTCAACACCACATAATTTGGAAATGATTTAATCCAAAGTTTGACACACAGTGTTCCACCACTTGGATATGATGGGAAATATTTAGAAACTTGTATGTAAGTCAATTACCATGCCATTATCTTGAAGGCCAGATGAAATGATCGCAGAGGTTTGTCATTCAGAAACTCCACAGCAATAAGCAAACAAACCACCAATTTTTATTGCTTTTTTACAAGAAACTGTTGCTTATCATCATTGTTATTATAATAAGAAGAATACAAGATCCCCCATGTAATTTTGTTTATTTGGTGTTAAATTGCTAGGGATTGTATTCTTCGACAGATTAGTTTGAAGTACTGGGATGGGCTTGGGATTCTTGGGTGTTCGTTTCCCTTTAAAACCTCTTTCTTAATTTGCTCATTTGTTTCCTACAAATCACATCAAATAAATTTTTCGAACTGATTCTTTCCCCCCGGAATATGTAACTTAACTCAGGTAAAGTGATTATTTAAAATTTTTTTTTAACAATTGCAATTAACTAAAACTAAGCATTTATGCAAATTTGGATTTTATTGGCAAATGCGGTCCAGATAACAGACATCAAGATCTTTTTTGAAGATGTCTGTCTCCTTTTGTGAATGAAGCTTTCTTTGCATATAACTCAATGGTATAACTTTATTAATTTATAATTGTCAAGGTATTAGCTGTATATAATTTTTCCTAAATATAAACTAAAGTAATAGAAATTTTTTATCAGCAAATATTTCATCTTTTTATCCACAAATATTTCATTCCTTTTTTGTCTACTTTACAAAAATCATATATTTATTAGTGTAGTGAAACCTGATGTTTTTCCTTGGCTCTTCAAACAACACAATAAGATAACTTGGCAAGTATGAAGTATCCTTTTTTTGTATACACTCATGGATTACTGAATACTAGTTCCTAAAAATCCATTTTAATAACTACTTGGCTACACTTAACCATTTTTACCTCAATTTTTTTCCGTTAACAATCACCATTAAAAAAGCACGTGAAATCAAAAATAAAAATATTTATTAAGATCTGTTCTACTTCCGTCTGTTGGCTATTGACTGAACTATAAAATAACTTGGTAAAATTGGGAAGTAGGAACGTCTTCTTTTCGTAGCAACCTAAACATATCATAGATCAAAACCTAATCATGTTGAAGAAAAGTGGTACATCAAACACCCACACACATGTGTTCCATGACTTTCAGTCCCCTTAATATGTCCTAATTTCTCAGAAATCCAATTTGAAAAAGATTTCATTTTGATGAAAAAATGGATTTGAAAAAAAATGTTTCCCATTTATTAATAGTTGCTTACTAAGGTTTAAAATATAAAAAATAATAGAAAAGGTTTATTCAAAAAATAAGAATGTGTGTTTTTTCAACTGTTTTTCATAAACAATAAATATTTTGATTTTACAGGCTCTATTTTTTTTCGCACCGGATATTCCAGACTCCACATTTAGAACAATAGCGTTACGCCATTCTGATTATGTTAAATATATTTTAAAAGCTTAAAAAAAAAATCTCCATTTAAAAAAATAATAAGTGCGATGCGCAGCATATTTTTTTATTAGATAATTTTTTTTTCTTTTTTTCCCATGGCAGGACAAAAGACAGCATTTCTAGAGTACAGCGATCGAAAAAGGAAAGAATTTTTTTGGCCCACCTTAATGAGGACATGAATTGTTTCTTATTTAAATAGAATGTACTGTGCTTACATTCTGTTGAAGGAATGAAAATGATTTGAAACAAAATTTGATTATTCTCATTCTTGTTCAGAGAAAATGGAAATTTTTTAGAGGGTTCTTCTTTGTATTTAGTCTTACACCTCGAGGAATTTTCCATTTGTAAAATTATTTGAACTATATATATTTACAGATGGGATAAATTAAGTATTTATTTTTTAAAATACTAATATCCATCTATACGATTCTGTTGTATCAAATAATTAAATTGCAAATTATTAGAAATTTAAAACTCCTATTACAGCAGTGCTCCTCAAACTTACAATATTAGCGACCCAATATTCAATCATAATTTTCGTCGTGCCCCTTTCCGTATAATAACAATGTATTGGATTCAATAATACTATATTTGGACGCAATAAAGCTACATTACGATTGTAATCTCTTAAGTGCCAATAAGCGTCTCGTTCAGGAAAGGCATTAATATATACATCTTTTCAAAGTACGAACTTTTCTGCGCACTGCTTTGCGTAAACTTATTCATAAGGCTTTGTAATGCAATAAAAACAGGCAGTGTTTGATAATGTTTGCGAAGGATTTACTTATTTCAGAGGATTTGATTATTTATTCCTTTTCTTCACCCCCCCTCCCCTCCAATACATCATATACGCATGCCTACGTGGAAAACGGTTGCATTAGGGAGCGGATTGCTTAACTTTTAATCAGCAGTTAAGGAATTAATAATAAACAGTACAAATTATCAAGATAAGTGTTGATTTTTGTGCATAAATTTATGTATGACAAGCCCATGGGGTCACTGGTAATTATGAAAATTGTTTTTAACTTAGTTTTATAAATTAATTATAAAATAAATCATACAGTGTGAATACATTTATAAGTGTATTATATCAGTGTAAATTTGCATTTTATTTTTATTATGTCTGAATGTTTTTGTTTACTTTCAGTAAATTAATAATTTTTTAAATATTCTTTTGTTCGCTACTTTTCAATATGCTCACGCCCCCCAGGGAAGCATGCCCCACAGTTTGAGAAACTCTGTATTACAGGGTTTTGATGAATCCGTCTTATAAATTCAGAGGGATGATAGTAGGTAGTATGGGAACGGCAAATCATCATAGAACATGAGATAGTAAACTCTGTTTAATCGAAATAATTCGCAAAAACATTTATGGAGGGTATCATGAAAAAGGACAAACTCAAAATGAATGAAAAAGTACAATAAGAGGTAAGAAATACATGTATTACGCTTAAATCACGCTTACAATATGAACAGTGTATCGTAGCTCAACCTCAGAAATACAACGACAAGTGATAGTCACAGGATTTGTTCGAAGTTGCGGCCACGTAGGTCATAGCACAGTCGACACCAACGGATTATCGGAAGCGTTCAAACAAATCCGGTGTGCTGGCGATGTCAGCTGAAATGACGAGGATTTGTGACGTAAGATTCCTCCACTGTAGCCACCGGAGTCTCATACACAAGCAATTTCAGGTCCTCCAGAAGGATTTCAAGAGATTGAGGTCCAGGGAGCTTGGAGGCCAAGCAACAGGTCCACCGCGTCCAATCCACCTACTGGATATGTAGCATGGAAGTGGTTTTGGACCAAGATCGAAAAATGATGCATGAACCTCACCTGCCAGTGCTCAGTTGCAGCCATTCCGTTAGAAGTGGGAAATTTGCCAATGTGCAGGCTTCTTCAACCCTACCAGGGTACTCTAAATCTCCCCATTCCTTTAGCCACTCCACTCGTCTGGCTCATTTCCCCATGACGGCCCCTATTATCGCGATTTTCACTGACTGAATGTATTTTGGCGACCCCGTGTTCTACGGTGATTTTTCGTCTCTATGCAACCAAATACTAACCCTGTGAACATAGTCGGTCAAATTCGACAACACCTTATATATTTGATTTTAAAACTTAATAAAATTTTGAGAATAATGCGTTATATTTAACATTCGGAGTCGATAAATAATACTCATAAAAATACCGCAAAATCCGGCGTATTGCACGCACCTATACTTTCAAGCAGCATTTTTTTAAAAAAAAAAATTTGATATATTCGCTGTATAACGCGCACCCCCACTTCTTTTATAAAGAATCCTGAAATGTACGTGTGCAATGCTGTTTGTTATGTTTTAAAGTCATATTTTCCCAATTTATTATACTCCAAAAACTTTAGAAAATATAGTACACTTCTAGATCTACAGCCCTTTAAGTTCATAAGGAATATATTTTCTTTTTAGTAAACATATTTTGATATACCTAGAAGTGTAATTTTTTTTATGGTCATCTCTCTTTCTCTTTTTTAAATTTTATTTTTAAAGCTCCCATTTTCCGGCGTATAATGATCACCCATACATTTCGATTTTATTTTTTTTTGTGTTCAAAGTGCGCGATATACGCCTGATTATATGGAAGATATTTATATTATCGATACTACATTTTACATTTAATTCTGTTTGAAAATCTATGAAATTTAACGACATACACTGCTGGCCACCGTAAATGCAACACCAAGAAAGACAAGAGATATCACAACAACATTTATTTTGTAGATAATATGTTGACCAAGTATCAAATGATTAAATTTATAGACTTCTGTGAAGTGTGGTTCCTGCCAGAATCAGTAGCCAAAGTAGCCACCATTGTTGGAGATCACCGCTACCACACGCCTCGGCATTGATTCAAAGGACTTTGAACGTGTTCTTGGGGTACAGCAGATCAAGCAGTTTCCACACGTTGCCAAAGTTGATCTGGTGTGGCAGCTGGGGGTGTAATCTGGGTCAATCGCTGAGCAACCATGGATCACATGTTTTATATCGGCGAAAGATCCGGAGAGTGAGCGGGCCAGGGAAGCAATTCAATCTGGTGATTGACGAAGAACCTTTGGACAATGAGTGCCATGTGTGGTCGTGCATTATCCTGTTGAAATATGGCTGTGGCCAAGCCCTGAAGGTAAGGAAATACAACTTGCTCCAACAACTAGGAGATATAGCGCTGGTTGTTTAAAGTACCGGCAATGCATACTGGAGGAGTGAGAAAATGATATCCAATACCACCCCATACCATAATACCCAGTGCAGGACCAGTGTGGGGGTGCATAACGCACCTGTTCAGCATCCTCTCTCCACGGTGTCTCCAGACTCGAATCTGACCATAGTTGTGTTGCAGACAGATGCGTGACTCGTCAGTAAAGACAACTTCATTCCATTCTGCTGCCCACATCCTTCTTTCATCGCACCATTCGCGGCGGAGACGTCTGTGGTTCTGCGTCCAGGGTAGACCAAGCAATGGACGTCTTGCGGACAGACCACTCTGCTGTAAACGGCGTCGAATGGTACGCGCAGACACTGAATGATGCGTTACAGACTCAATGGGCTGTGTTATGGTTCGTGATGTGACTGAACGATCCGTCACTGTCATGCGCACAATTTACCTGTCCTCATGTGAAGTGGTGCACTGAGGTGGATGCGATCGATCATGTCGGTCCGTCATACCCTCCTGCATCCAGCGGTCACATATCCGCATTACAGTTGTTTGGTTTCGTCCAACACGCGACTACCGATTTCCCTGAAAGATAATCCACAATCTCGGTAAGCCAATATCCTTCCTCTGTCGAACTCGGATACTTGATCAAAAGCTGATCGCGGTTTTCTACGAGACATAACTGATCGTTTTTTGAAAAAAAACTACAAGAAAAACACAATTGCCGAACTTTAAATCGTCGAAATCTTCAAGCCTTAAATAGCACTTTGAAGTGGCGCCAGAGGCGTGCCTGATGTGTGTCTGCGCCGAAATTCTAATTATTTGCATATCTCACCTCCGCTAATGCATGTTGTAAATTCTATGTTATTTTCGTGCTTCCTTCAGGGTATTGCATTTACAGTGGCCAGCAGTGTTATATACTGTATAAAAATAAATAATCGTAATTTTTTAAAATATTTTATTTAAAATTTTTTATGGAGATCGTATGAAAAACAGGAATTTTTTATTGAGTTAGTAATTAAAAATTGTTCCATGATATCCTCAGTCAACTGATGGGCTTCATTTTAAAACATAACGTTTGCCTTATTTTCCCAATATTTTGCAAGCGTGTTGATAAACCAAAATTTTATGTTTGAATAACCCCTTTTTTATTGAAATTTACTAAAGAAACAAGTTATTGCAATTTATTTTGGCAGTAAATTTAACAACATAATTTTTTACTGTGTATTCATTAAATCTGAAATTCTTTTTGTAAAGTATTTAAAAATACAAAATGGATTTTTTTTAAAAATTCAAACTCATACGATATCATATTTAGAGTGTGAAACACTCATATGTGATTTACTTTTGTGAACCCAATTTGAAAGTGTTCAGAAAGATATTTACAATAAGTTTTAATAGAGTATTTAACATTTTGCTTCTATTAGAAGGTTTATCTTATTCTTAAGTATTCAATTGGGAAATTATTAAGCATATATTTCTGAGAGTGTGCAATAATATAAAGAAAATTTTCTTGAATGTTTTCTATTCAAATTATTCATTTCTAACTTTTATTGCGAAAACATTTATTGCAAAATCTTGAATGTAGAAGTGAAAAAAAATTTTAACAAAAAAGATTTTCTAGAATATTAATAACAAGCGAAAATAACTAAAAACAAATAACTAATTTTGAAAAAGATAAAAATAAAATAATGAAATAGGTAATTCAAGCGAAATAGGCCTTATGATAGATACAATATTGATTTTTATTTTCCACAAGTTATTTTATAGTATAATCTGCTGAATTATGTAGCAAATTTTTCTCTTCTAACGAAACAATATTAATACAAGGAAAATGCACATAATGAATTGAAAATTTGAGAAAAGGAATACCGAGAAAATAATCCATTGAGTAGTTATTTCTTTTCTTATTAGCATTTCTAAAAACATGCAAAACATGTCCTTATTTTGTTATAGAAACACTGAAATACATTTCATCTAATAAAACACAATAAAACAAAAAACAAATCATTCATTCTTATGGTTCCCATAGTACACAACGTAAGAACAAAATTAGAATTTTTGTTTTAACTTTACCGATACAAACTGTGCACAATTTTTAAAAAAGATTAGTGAAAAAGTATTCTAAAGTAGTTTGTTGCTGCCAGTTAAACATGTATTAAGTATCTAACACTACTCCTCTGAGCACCAAAAAAAATGCCTTGCTGCATTAAACTCATAAAGATTGTGACTAGAAATTTTTGTTAATTAATCAGTATGATGCCCATCAAATACTTAGCTGCTCATCAGGAGAAAGTCCATCTGAGAAAGATATTTTTTTTTTTACTTGCTTAAGCGGATTGGATTGAAAAGCTAATTGAAAACCCGTTGTCTAATCCGAAGACTACAGTAATTTCATCGTCTAGATATGAGAAAAGGAGATTTACTATAAAAGGGAGTCGAATTAAAATGATGGGTAATTTAAGTAGAAACAAAATTGGAATAGAAATAATTAATCAGTTAAAATAAAGAAAATAAAAACGTATAATTGATCCTTCTGTATTTCTTAACCCGAGAATTTGACTATTCTTTTGATTCTTTGAATAACTTAAGTGAAAAGATTTATCTGTGTTTTTCATTTTCTGTAAATCCAGATTAATTATCACCTGTACAAATAATTATCTTATTCAATTAATTGTTAAATTAAAACTGATTGATAATTACAATTTAAAACTACTGAAACATACTTCTTTATTTTTTTACACAATTAGCTTTCATTACGTTTCACTGATTACATTAAATGTGATTATTTTTCCTGTATTTATAGTATTGATCATGGTATTTCATCGTAATACAAAGATTTAATCGAAATTAAAAAATGCAGTGAATATTTTTCCTTCCTCGAAATTGTTTATTTTAAATGTAAATCATTTTGTTAGTGTAAACTGATCTAAATATATGAATATTCAATTTCAATTTCTCATAATCCTTTCTGAATTTACGCATCAATTCCATTATACGCTAATCCATTAAATTCACGCATTAGTTATTTCAAAATGTATTATTTTAGCCTACTTTAATCTGTCCAGAAATATATCTATTATTGACGTGGAAATAACTGATGGTTTGGAGCGAATAATTGGTTTGAAAGTCCTCCAACCCTCCTTTCTCTAACTTTCAACCCACAAAATATTTGCGTCTTATTTATATGTAAGATGTTTTGAAATGCCTTAAATATTTACATTTAAATATCCGTTTGAATAAAACAAACGTAACAATGATCTTAAAAATCATTCAAAATAAGCTATCCCAAAACTTTTCAGTTTTAAATATTAAAAATATCAATATTAATTTTAACTCCATTTTTAAAGGAAATGAAAAAATCAAGAATTAATTTCAAAGAAGATTAAAATTTTATATTAAGATTAATCCAGAATCATGGGCAAAATTCTTATTTCATATTAAAAATGATTTCATTTTAAGATTTCATTTTTTTTAAAAAAAGCATATTACAAAAAAATAAAAAATACCAAATTTAGTAAAAAATTATATCTTTATGTAATATTTTTTCTACCTAATGAAATAAACATCATGTCATGAGCTTTAAAGTATTAGTTATATATACGATGGTTGTAAATTAAGTAATGGCAACATAGGTATAAATTAATTTTTAATGAAATTACTAGTACTATTGCATTACATTCCTCCTAAGTAATCACCAGTGAAGCTTAAAGACATTTTCCAAATGTCAGGAAACCGTTGGAGACCATGGGCAAGATGTTGAATGGTGATGTCAGCGACTGAGTGCCCTGCGAAGCATACAGATTGAGCGTCATGAAATCGGTGGCCTCGAAGAGGTGGTTCTTTCAACTTCGGAAAAAGATCAAAGTAACAAGGACTCATGTCAGGTGAGCAGAGAAACTGCTCCAAGACTTCCCACTGCCATCGTCATAATAGGGGAGTGACATTGTTTGCAACATGGGAATGAGTGTTGCCATGCAACATGATAGGGAGATTGTTTTTACAAAAAAACGTGAACGTTTGAACTGCATAGCCGGATGCAAATGGTACTGCAGAAATCGGCAGTAGTTGTCTGCGTTGACAGTTTGTCCTGGAAGTACAGCATGCGTAAGAATCACACCCTTCCAGTCTCATCGTACAACCATTCCATACAATAATGCATTCTCACTACAGGTTTCTAGTAATCCTCGATAACATTCTGCTGCATTTTCGATTTTACGCCACGACCGCTGATTAACGTTTGAAAAAAGCTTTAGAGCGAAGAACAACAACTACCCTTCTTACTGTATCAAATGTTTTTTGCACTCTACACATTGACAACAGCACCACCTCACCACTCTCACATCCGATTAGCGCATGACCATTTTCCCGCGAGTTTCTAAGTTAAGTTGCCACTGTGTTTAACTTACAGCCATCTTATATACACGAGGTGTGACACAAAAAAAAACGAGACTAAGTGTGCAGCTTGGAAAAAGAATGGAGTTAGCCACATTTGTCATGGAGAAGTAATCCCATACACCTCCTCTAACCAGGCGGTCAGTTTTGAATTAACCAATCATTCCAGTTGTGAGTACTGATTCATTGAGTAATAACGTGCAACTGCATTCTGCCGGAAAAATGTCTAATGTAAAAACCAAGCAGTGAACCAATATCATGTTTCTCGTGAAACTTAAGAAATCAGCCATAGAAACATTTCAAATGTTAACCGAGGCTTATGGAGATGAAACTTTGTCTTGTGCACTTGTGTTTTAATGGAATAATCGATTTTCAGGGGGAAAAAGGTACAGTCTGGAAAATGATAAACATTCTGGGTGCCCATGGTCAACGATTACAGACAAAAACATTGCCAAAGCTCGTGATGGGATCCGGGTTGAATAAAGATTAAGTGTTCGTGCAGTGGCAGAGTTAGTTAAGGTGGATTAGGAAGCTGTTCAATGCAAAAATTAGGAGAGAAAAATCATAGTTGTGGAGTAATGGCTGGCTGTTGCACTAAGACAATGCACCCGCTCACATGGCGCTACCTGCCAAGTAGTTTCTGAAAAGCAAAGACATTACTGTGATAGGGCATCCTCATTATTCACCTGATTTGGCTCTATGCGACTTTTTTGAATTTCTACAGTTATATCTTGCTTAAAGGAAGCCAATTTTACCTCAGTTGAAGATGTTCAGGCGTAAACGGAGAATCTCCTGAAGAGCCTTCCAAAAATCTCGTACCAGAACTGTTATTAGCAATGGCAGCATCGAATGCAGAAGTGTGTGGATGATGAAAGGGACTACTTCGAAGGTGATAAAGTCACGGAGAATTAATTCTATAAGAACATTAATTTATTGGATTAGTCTCTTTTTTGTGTCGCACTCATGTATATATATATATATGTGATGTAGTTGGCCATTGGAATGGATTTCCTAAATATGATCACTATTTTTGATGGCATTGACGAAGCAGTCCTTTGAAATAATAAAATCAGTACATTTGACAAAAAGCGTTTCAACATAACAAGAAGCAGACAAGAAGACACAAAACACAAACACAAAACACAAATCAAGCTGCAGCCGATTACATGACGAAAAGACAGACATAAGAGGGTGGTTTCCAGAAATCTCAGTATATATAGGAAACTCAAATCACATAATCTGATGTAGTTCAAAATACTCTCGTTAGGCGGCTGGCTAACTTATTACCAAAATGTGAGTCCTGATGGGATGGACCATAAAAATAAAAAGGAAAAGAATAAATTAATGGGGATTATTACACCTACATATATATATATATATATATATAAGTTTCATTATAGATGCATCTTAAGAAAGGAAAACAGAAGCACATATATATCGCTCTTCTTTTTTTTAATAATTTTTATTAACTAACCTGACAAGTAAATTTTACCTTTATGCGTTGCATCAACTGTAGTATGCTGTTAAGATTACAATAATTCGTATATGCATTAATATTAGGATTAACACTCAATTCGTATATGCACTAATATTAGGATTAACACTCAATTTTCGTATATACATTAATATTAGGTTAGGAACTCACTAACTTGGGATAACGCACGTTCTTTTACAAGAAGTTAAGGAACTCAGACTGTTATGACAATAAATTTATAGTCTTTTCACTCCCTTTGACTATGGTCAGCTTTTGACCGCGTAACATTTGGACGTGTGTCTTGCATAAAATTGTTTTGGTTGTGTTTTTGAAAAAAATTGAAGGACACGGGCACTAATGCCATTGGTGCCATTTGTAGTGTATAACATTTGTAAAATTAATAAAATATTCTTTTCAAACTTTCTTTAAAATGTCAGAATAATTATTTTTTACGTGAATAACTTAAACGTAAAAAAAGAGGAATAAAGCAAAACATACATGTTATCCCTCTTTTATAAAACTGAATCATCCACTTCACATAAAAATAAAGCATTTTAACAGAATTAGATACTGATTATCTTTGACAGAATTATTATACTATTTGGATCATTGTTGTTCAGTTCATAAAAAGTTACCTGGGTTTATTTACGCACGGACTATAGCAACAAAAACGAAATAACATTTTAATTATCTTTATTTGAATGTAGAAAAATTGATGTATATTTGGAACTAAGGAATACGAAAAATAAATTCGAAAAAAATACGTCGGTGTGAGATTTTAATTTAAACAGATTAAAATATGTTCATAGATTTCGTAATTTAAAACAATACTTTGTCTTCTATTTTAAAACTACAAGTTAAATTATAGGGATATATGCGAGTATTTTAAGAAGGTCCTTCTCAAATAAAGAAGCACGTAATAAACTTTCAAACTTCATATGATACATTATTTTGACCAAACATTCCAATTTCTGTCCATCATTCCCAGTCAAATTTTATTCCTCGTCAAATCCATGAACTTATTTATTCTATTATTTGTTTTTTTTATTACTCTTAATTACAAGTACAGTTTAAGGAAACTTCTATTGTTTGGCAGAGAAATCCAGTAACTACTTAAAATAAATTATTTACGAGTCGAAAAGCAACCAATGATGAACTAAAAAAAATACTCATTCATTTATATATACTTTTCTTAGTGTATAAAAGCATTTTTTTTTTATCACGCAGGAACATACTAAGTGTGTTCTTTTTCAGAAAAATGCACCAAATATTAAAAATTACTTTTAACGAGAGAAATAACAATAAAATACAAAGCTAAGAGACAATATGAGTTTAAAATAAATAGAAAATACAGAGACAAATTAAAAAAAAAAGCAAATATAAATACTAAACTTCAGATCTTCGAGAAAAAGAATAAAAATTTCGGTTTTTTGAAGAAAGTTATAATTACATTAGAACTAAAAAAAAGTGTATTTAAACATCTGTAAAACTTTTATACTACGAGTACTACATAATATTTCCTTAACACATCTCTTGCTATTCTTTAATTGTTCGTGGAAACAATTTCTACACACATTTGTTTAATTTTAGTCTTATCTATTTATACTGGAGCAGAATTTAAATCCAGATACAAAATAATTCAGGTTGCTTAATTAGAATACTTATGAATGAACTTTTAATTAGTTCAATGATATTAATTAATAGTGTATTTAAATTAACTACGGCAACATATTATTTTCACTGTGGTAATTTTCTCTGCAAATCATCATGACCTACTTTAACTTAAATGGCCATTCATTAAACAGTTTCTATGAACTCATGGATTTTTGAAACCTTTTCGTAATTTAATTACAAAAGCTCGCGAGCCTGAAAAGGTTATTTCTAGTATATATTTTTTAGATATAAGTTCTAAAGAGGATAATTACTATGTATTTCTATACATACATAAATATTAGAGAAAATAATGGTAGACCCTAAGAATAATTACCGAAAAATCTTCTATGGAATTTTTTTCGTAAGGCACAGATAATGTACCATACAATTATAATAGGAAGTTACAATTTTCAATATGTGCTATAGTGATAATGAGCCAACTGTGTAAAATTATTTCAAAATCAGTGATTTGCTGCTATATATGATTCTTGATACTTCACTTACTAGTGATATTAATAGTTAGTATTAGTATTAATATTAGTATTAGTACGCCATCCATCCAATGTAGTGGATGATGACTGCTGTGCCGTAGGGCCTGGACACGCATCCGGGAAAGCCAAGGATGCTTGTAAATGCATAGAACCTGTGCCTCTTGGGGGTATTCTAATTATTCGTTGAGTTGAAAGTCTTCTTGTGTGATTGGTGGAAGGGGAAGACAGATGGGAAGCCCCTGACCACCCTCACAGTGATCTCCCAAAAATTGGTGTGCAATTGAACCATATCGTACTGTCACTTGCATGGTGCTAAGAGCTACGGCTAACGACAGTAGTAAATCTAGCCACTTTCCATGATGAATTAAATGGGCCTCAATCTGGCACTGCCGATCAAGTGGCATTAGCAACAACATTATTTGAAACTGATGTAATTATGAATATAACGAGAGTTGTCGGTAAAAATAAGGCTAGGTTTCGGAAACACTAATGTGATAATTCTAAATGTTGACAGTGGATAAAAAGTGAGTTACCAGATTCGGATCCGCGAGAAGTGACACAAATTCTTCTCTAAAAATGAAGTTCAAGTGGAAACATTTAACAAGAAATTTAGTTTAGTTGTATAATTTTTTACAGCAACTGTTTCTTAGAAATTTTTTTTCTACCCATTTAAAAAGAAAGTACATGATGATTATGTGTTGATATGCTATTTTCCGTCTCCAGAATAAAATTTTGGATGATAAAAATTTAGAAATAATTATTTAGGAGTGTCATTTATTCCAAGCGTAATATAACGGAACATGTCAGTAAAGCGTAAAATAAGTTAAAGAGTTTATTCCAATAAGACGCACTTTGTAATATACATATATCTAGGATTTGATTCGCATTTATAAATATTTGCTTCAATTAAAATTACCTAGTCAGTTTACGTAGTGTCTAATACGATATATTTATGTAAGGTCTGATATGACGTAGTTCATGATATTTAACGATCAGAAATTGTATACTTATACTATGATAACTATTTCAGCACTTATAGTTGAAATAGTTATCACAGATAAAGTACTTAAGGCTGTGATTAATATTTCAGCATTTTTTAAAGTAAATAATTCAACACATTTATGCGATTTGTGCATAAGTTCTGTGATTTATTTTTTTCTTCTATAAGAAATTTCAAATTAAAAAAATTCTAAATTCATCCTTTACATCTGATTCGAATATTCCTTCATTTAACAAAGTATTCCTCTTTACCAAGTACTGTAAGCAAATTGCGATCTTTTCTTGCTACCATAGCTTTATTGATTGAAAGATGTTAAATAACTATAAAATTATTCGATAAAATGCAGCAAACACATCTCAAATAATTGCAAAATTCAGATTTAAGTTGAGAAAAGAAACACTTTGCTACATAAATCGAATCATTTTGCATAATATTTATTATTTTAAATGTTAGCCAATATAAACGCAAATAATATGGAATACGATTTCTGTTTTATTAGGTTATTTTTTAGTTGAGCCCTAAATTTGAATTGCAAATTATTCACTTGTAACTAAATAAAATTACGAATTTAAATTTCAAACTAAATTTCTCAATTTAAACGCAAAGTTCTATATGCGGGTTGTGTGAAAAATATAAATACTAATGAATGATTTAAAAATTTTACTGACTTGAAAACTGAATTTTTTAGATACTTAAGTTCTAAATTTAATTACACTTTTAATTCTAGTTATATCTAAATAAAGTTTTTGAGTATTAAATTGATTTAGCATATTTAATTTAGATTTTTCAATTTATTAATGAAAATTAGGAATTATTTTTTTTAAAAAAAAAATTGCACTTAAAGTTTTATATTTGCATCTTCTCTCCATTTCTGGAGCAAACATTTCAAAAATGCAAAATACCCCACATGATATTTTTCAACTCACCACTTATTAAGTAATGTTCTATAGTTGTTTTCTTATAGGAACACTGACACTTTTTTCAAAAAATATAAATATCAAGATAATAATAATAAGTATTAATTAAAACATTTATTTAATTTTTGATTAATATAAAATGTTTAACTAATATTTATATCGTTTTTCAATATAAGCGTCATTTAGAAATACTCGAGTATTATACTCAGCGTTATAAAAATTAGAATACACTACTATATATATATATATATATATATATATGTAATAGTAATACTAAATTAATATAACTTTTTGGCTTAAAATCGAAATTTATTGGCGATTTTAGGCACCATTTTCTACTTAATTCGCCTATGTTGCTGGATTGAAAAGAAATTTAGAAGAGAAAAAACAGAAATAATGGGACAAATTTTTTTTTATCAAAATAAATTTATAAAACTCTAAATTCTTCCCAATTCTTCCAATATTAAAAAATAATCTATTTATTTAGAAAAGATATAATATATTTATCCCTATTGAATAAAACTTGATTAATTATCAGTTTTCTCACCCTTCCTTTTCGATATATACAACTGTCTAAGCAAGGGGTGTCAAACTCGTGGCCCATAGCGAACCTTTTTGCAGCCCGACCAGTATATCGGCACACAATAAGTATCAAAATTTCTAATGAAATAGGAAAGATGATATCAGAGAAGAGATGTCAAGTGTCAAGATGTAAACATTAAATTTTTCTTGTTCTTTTATTTATGCTTTTTATAATGTATTATTCTAAATAAACTTACGCTTCTATGAATATTGATTCTTTTTGCAGCCCACTAAAGTTAAACCTTGTTTGTTTGACCCAAATTGGCTTCTGAGTTTGTCACCCTTGGTCTAAGGTATCACTTTATCAGTTAATAATCTCCTGTATTTATCTTATGCTGGATAAAGTTTATCTGGCCCGTATCTGAATCACTCTTCGTATGAATCTCTGAACTCATAGAGGAGATACTTAGTTTTATCCAATTTTAGTTTAATTCTGGAATATCCGTAATGGTATTGCTTATGTGTTTCATTTCTTCGTTACCTTATGGGCTAGTATTGATAACAATAGTCAAGGATAATGCGAGTTTGATTCCTTTTTTTTATGGATCCACACTTTTTGCCAATGTTAAGGGCTTGGATGGGAAGATCTTCTAAATAATTAGAGATGGACTAATGTAAATTCCTCTCTGAAAATCAGAGCTTAGATAATCAGTTACTGTGTATCTCTAAGTAACTGGAGTTGCAAGAAGTCATAGAATTAAACATTTCGAATTGGTTGGAATAATATCTGTTTCAGTTGCTAACACAGAACAATCTTAGGTTTTTATATTACATTTCCGGAAAAAAAGAAGGGGAGGGAGAGGGTTGTTCTCCTCTAGAACAAAGTTCATTTTTTTTTTTTTTAGTTTAAGCGTTAATATGATGTTTCAGGACATTCAGATCTTGCATGCATTATTGAATGTCTGTGATACCTGAACGCACTGGAAATATATTTGAAGACTGCTTCCACTTTTCCATATATTTTGCATAGGAATTTTAAGTATTAGTTTAAAGCAGCAGCACTTTCTGTTGCTAGGTTATGTCATTTCTTGGAAGGTTCACTTATTCTTCTCTAATGATGAACATCAAGCACGAAATATCACTGACGGCTATTTCAATTAACAGTTTATTAGTGACTTCTCATTTACAAGAAAAAGTTTACTTTTACACGTCAGACAAATCGTATTTAATACTTCTAACTTCTGACTCCCCCCTCCCCAGCACCTTAACTGCTTCTTATGGGAAGAGTAATTCAACAATTTCAATAACTCTTTCAATTTCTATATCTTTCTTTCACATTTTTGAATTTCATGATATTCTGCGCTTTCCTTTGAAGTGCTATCTTCTAATAAAGATTGTCTGACTGTTATAACCATCTTATTTGACATTTGGTGGAGAATAACCTGAAAAATCCATAACGCACACGCAAATATAGCATTTATCTTATTGATAAGCCTGCAAATTAAATTTAAAAAAAATTATAACATCCCTAAATTTGAATGTAATGATTTTAATATTATAATTTAAATAAGTACAATACTATCAAAAAAGTCTATGATGATCAGTAAACTGAGAAAAATTTCATTGATAAATGTTGAAATATGTAAAAAAATTTCAGAATATTTTCCTAAAAGTACAGTAATTATGCTTTAAAATTGCTCCATAATTCTTAAAATGCATATTCAATAATAAATAGTTTTGCCCGTTTCAAGAAAGTTCAATCCAGAAAATAAATATTTGAGTGTCTAATTAATCTCTTAATAAATTCATTTTGAATATTTGAAAAAAGTAGGCACTTTCAAAATAATATCCATGTTGCTTTAAATACTATTTTATAGTACAATTAGCTTTAAATGTGTAGAAAATAAAGGCTTTGAGATATGGATATATAAGAAAAACCATTAAAAGTAGTTTCATATGAATCGCATATTAAAATGTTTTAAAATATTTAGAAACTTATTCTACAATACCTAAAACGAAATAATATGAATTTTTGTAATTGTAAAATACAGTTCTCAAACGCCAAAAAAATTTCAGGAGAAAAGAAAAAGAAACATGTACTATATAGATGTGTGTGTCATTAAAGGCATATGGGGCATTTTTCTTCATATGTCTTGCTTTTTGTAAATACACTTAAAATAGTTAGGAATATAAAACCTAAAACTAAATGATTGAAGATAAAAATCACTCTTAGCTTAAAAATTCCATGTTTCAAGTACAATCAATGCAGCATCTCCAATAATATTAATAGTCACTACGTTCTAATGAATACTCAATTAAAAAAATCCAATCTTCTCTTGTGATAGTATCGCAGAACGTCATATAAACATATAAGACAGACAATGTGATTCGATCAATTTATTAAGCTAATTGGTTCAACAATTTGGCGAGAAAATCAACATAACGGGGGAGGAAAATCGTATATATATATATATATAATATATATATATAAAGAGAAAAATTAAAAAAGCTCTGATTAAAACATTATACCTGCTAGAATATCATCCGAATTTCTAATAAAATTACTTAAAATATTTTTTTTTCATACTCGAAACTACTTAGCCTGACAAACACATTGCATTTACTATTTCATCATAAGCTCTACTTCCTTACATCCACCCTTTCTGGGAAATAAATTCGGCCCTTCGCCAACACACCATCATTTCCCGTGCCATTTCGTGATGCATCAATTGCCCTAACACAAAATGTTTATTCTGTGAGATAAGCAACTATGAACTATGCAAGTTATTTAACACCTTTCGCATAATAGCGTGTGAAACATGATACAGAAGCTAAAATATATCATACGTAACAGTTTAGATTATAATATCTTGGCGAATGTTTAGCTCCTTAGCGTGTCTTTGTGTCATTTAACGGGCTGAAAGGCATTAGCACTCCATTTCATGACATAAATTTTAATGTTTCTGGTTTGTTTTGATCATCTCCGAATGTTAACATTTATTTTATGGGATGAACTAATGCAAGCGGTATACTAAAATATGTTTAAACACATCCCATCTAAGGCTTTGCGAAAAAAAAGGTTTAAAAATATATCTTCAAACATAAAAGCTTCTAAATCCAGATCGATTTAAAGTGTAGAATATTCTTGGGAATGATTGATTAGATTTGTTTTTGCTTACGTCGCACCATAAGATTCAGAAGATAGATGTTGGCCGACTCCTGAAATGAAAATATATGACTTTTTTAAGTTCACAATCTCAAACATATGTTTCCTTAAACAATCGAGCTTTAGTTAAACAATAGAAGAAAAATGTATTAAGCTGAAGTCGAATATATATATATATATAAATATTAAAATAATGTGCAATGTACAAATGTCCACACAGATAAAATTAATATAGCATAGTTATTACAAAACATTCAGATTGATTCTAGATCAAAAATGGTGCAAACAGTATTAAGAAAAAATATGAAACTTAAACTAAAATTATTAAAAAAAATCTTACACATTGAAATATAGATACTAAGCAAATAGAAAATAATTTAAATAGTTTTTAATGTTACAAAGACCGCACCTTATTAAAAAAGTTTTCAATGACCAACCAATTGTCAGACGAAGAAAGAGCAGGCCAAATCTTAGATGGATTGATAGCATAGAAAAAAATCTTCTAGTTTTGAGAACTAAGAATTGGAGAACACTTGCAGGAAGTAGGCTAGCCTGGAAAAAGCTTCTTGAGAAGGCCAAGGACCACTCTGGGCAGTCGAGAAACTGAGGAAGGAAGGAAGTTTTTAATGTTTGCTTGCGACGTAAAAACTAATGAATTCGATCAAGGTAGGACAAAACTCTGAAATCATTTTCAAGTAAAATTGTTCATTGTAACAAGCTTGAAATTTGCTTTAAAAGTGGTTAACTTAGAACATTATATATCAGAAAACGATGGTGCAATTTAATTTTAATTAGTTTGAGACTACTTAATAAAATTTAATTCAAATAATTATCTTAACAAAAAAATAATATCTTTATCATTTATAAACAATAAAGCAAGCACGTATATATATGTTTATTGTGATTTTTTTTTTACTTTTGAATTTTTAATGTCGAGTGGCTACGCTTTAATTGAAAAGAATATCGTTGAAACTTACTAAACGATTTGTAAAATAGGATTAAAATTTGTTGCTTATGTTTACATTTATCACTATTTTTATTTTATTGATAATTTGTAAATAAAAAAATAAATGAATGTCCCATAAATTCTTTAGATATTAGCTCATAAGTAACATAATTTTGACAAAAAGAAATACAGTCTCCATAAAAGACATTTAAAAAAAGTTTTGATTCTCATTTTACTTAAATAATGGTTATTATCAGATTTTTAAAATCCATCTCTTTTATTATTATAGACCTTCTGAGTTCTCTATCTTGTTAAATTTTAAAAATTTAATAAAAATTTTCCTACACAAAAAAGCAAAGATAAAAAAAAAGTTTTATTTTCAGTTAAACATTGATTCAGAAATTTAGGGAGATATATCTTAAATTTCAGTATGTTAATCATTTTACTAAATATTGGCTATTTTTTTCCCTAAAGTGATATAAATGACATAATCATCTGGAATTCGTTTTTCTAAGCATTAATTCTGATTAAATAAGCCAATAAGGCCTTTGACGATTAAAAAATAAAATCATATATATCTATTTAAAACAACTGAAGGGTATATAAGTTCTCGAATAGGTTATGCTATATATATATTTCCATAATTGCAACACATGGATCAATCAAGTCATGATGAATTCGATCATTATATTACTGAAAAAATGAAGATATTTGCACTCCTTTGTATCAGATGCACTAGATATGTTTATGATTATATTCCTAATATATTTTTAGGCTCGTAAGAACCCTTTGGTGATTAAGTACACATACATATACAGTATAGAAAATGTTTTATTATGACAATTCTGCAGTTATGTATTATTGTTTTATTTCATGCGAAAGGAAAGAAAAGAAAATTTTGAAAAGCATTTTTAAATTACTGATGAGTTAACACGAAAAGGCCTTGTAATCCCTTTATACAAGTATGTAATGTAAAAATAAAGAAATTATATGAAACTTTTAAGGTATAGTATTTCAGAAATAAATTTTACATAGCCTGGTATTTTTCAAACAATAATTTACTTAATTATGATTTTTCAATTCATTTTCATAAAACGAAAGAAATATATTGACTATTTGCTGAACATTTTATCTAAAGTACATAAGCTACATTGCATTTTTACATTTGCATAGTTGTATTACAGACTGAACAATGAATTTTTAATAAAAGTATGAAATGGTATATCAGTTAAGTCATAAATAGCAGAGCTTTACGTGTATTAAATGGTGCACAAATATTTTAAGCACAAACTCATATTATATTACTGAAAATAGTTGAATTTAAATATTATATACTTGAAAAAAATTCAGAAGTTTTTGAAATTGTATACTTTTGGATAAAAGTTCTGAAAGATGAAATGTGTTCATACGTGGGAGAAAGTTTTGATAACATGTTCAACTGCCATGGCTGTAAAATTTGTACCCTTTCAAAAATTTTATGTAATTCTAAAATATTTTATTTTTGTTACCAACTTTTCCACACGTTATTTGAAAAATTCTCTTAACAAAGACTTTTATGGCATCAGCACTGGGTATTGAATTTTACGTTCCACAAGTGAATTATTGCAGCCTTTTTTACGATCGACTGTACTTTTACAAAAACTTTAAATAGTAATGAGACAAGAAAATGTGAAATTGAAGTAAACCTTTAAAATATACGTCTTGCATTAAATCATTCATTTTTCAAATTTATGAGAATAAAATACGACAATTTATAATAAAATCTAAAGTAATTTTACCTAAATATATATTTTTACGATTTTAAACATAGAATAGAAGCAATTTATAATGGTTATATAATATTTTTTGTCAAATTCTCTGTCCCAAAGGGACTAAATTACTTACTGAAACTCTTATGTGACACACAGTTATTATCTTAAAGTTTTGATGTTATAAAAATAAGCTTTGCCTGCTGATGTTGGACTAAACAATTCATTTTTTTACCAAAGTAAGTGTTATCTATACTTAGCTTTAAAAATTAATGAATTATGAGTCTGAAAGCTTTCTTTCCATAGAATTTGGTCTTATAGTTATACGTATGTAAACTTTAAGAAAACGCATTATAACATAATTTAAACGTATGATAGCTAAAATAATTTGTTTAGTAACCTAAACTTGACCTAAACTTGCTTAAAAGTAGTAATCAAAATTAAAATTTAAGCTTCCGTATATATTTTTATTTTAAAATATTCATTTTAAAAACTTAGTACGGCTGGGTGCTTTTTTCGTTCAATAATAAAGATTTTAATATACATCGTGTCACAAAAAATATATGCACTAAGAAGGAATTGAGCTACTTTCACGAGACTTGGTAGGGATGTGGTCTGATAAGATTGTATCTGATATGCAAATGAGCAAAATTTTGACGCCAGTGATGCAAGGGTAAGCGTGCTATCAGCAAATGAGATGTCGTTTAGGAGAGTTTAAAAGCATGATTGCTCATGCCATAGGGTAATTCAAACAAATCTGTAGACTTGAATGGAAAGTATCGGGACTAGAGATGCCTTAGAGACGTTACCTGGGACAGTACGAAGAGTTGTCAGACTTTGAGAGTGGCCATATATTAGGCCTCAGAGAAGCAGGTTGTTCAAATAGGCGTATCAGTGGCCACCTCAGTTTGAGCAATATGTTAATAGCTTGGTATAGGCAAAAATGTATCACATAAGGGATGGTCTACCATCAAGGAGGGTCAGGGCATCGCAGGAACACAAATATATGCGATGATCACGCAATCATAAGAGCATCCACGTCCTTAACAACAAGGTCACTAGAATCGGTTCGATGCGATTTACCACGTTCCAGATATCCGGTGGTATGAAGGAAATCATTTGGAAACGATTGACCGACGCAGGTATAAGGAGGCGATGACTGTTAGACCAATAAGACGCCTACCACTGAACCCTCATCATAGGCAGTGTCGATTGGATTTTTGAAACCTCGGACAAGCTGAAGTGTGACAGCCCGATTGGAGGTTGTGAACTTTGTTGATGAATCCCGATTCAGTCTTAATGCTGTGGACCAGTTAATGCACGTATGGAGGCGGATAGGACTCTGGTCTGATCCTGCATTTTTTGTCAAGAGGTATACGACGATTAAATAAGGTTTTACAACGCGGGGAGCGATTTATTCGGACACAATCACCTCTAGTCTTCCTTCAACGCACTTTGATGGTACGCAGTTACGTAGCCAAGATTTTATAACGCCAGTTGTACTGCCTATTCTATCAAGTCCTCCGGGTGTCATTTATAAGAAAGACAGCGCTTGTCCACATACTGCTTGACTACCCCAACAATATCTTCAAGGATATGGCATACTTCCTTGACCTTCCCCTTTGCCAGATTTCTCACCAATGAAGCACGTCTGGGACATGCTTGGAAGGCAACAGCAGCCGTGTCGGAACACTGGTAAATTATCGCTCCAGATTATGCAAAGATCGCTGCAAAGATTATGGCATGATTTTCCACAAGGGGTCATAGGTAATCTTACTTGTTCGATACCGTGCTGTATTTAGGCTTGTATAACCACCAGAAATGGATTTACTACCTACTGATTTGTAACCTTTTTATGCCATACCTTCGTAATAAAACAATCCTCTGAATTTGTTTTCATTTGCTTATCCCCTCATACACTACATTCAAAGACAAACTTCCTGATAGTAGCTCATTTCCTTCTGGGTGGATATATTTTTTTGACATAGTGTATATGCCTCGGTTTTTTTTTTCCTTTTATAAAATTTCCCAAATGACAGCGACTGTTTTTTGAAGCCACCCCATTCATGAAGCCCTATCACAGTTGTACTGTCTCCTGCACAGTTTTGTAAAGGCTGCTATCTTTTGCTATTCAAAGGCGGCGATTTTGACTATGAACTCAAATACTGCTCCCCATGAACTAAAATCATTCAAGAGAGTGTAAAAATTTCCTGAAGAGTCTGATTGGGTTTTCTTAGGAAATTGGCTTGCCACGGAATTCAGGACTCTTCGGTGTAGCTGGAAATGTACTAACATATCATCTTGCAAAGCAGGGAGATTTTATTTTATAAAGAACGAGGAAAGCTATCCTTTTGATTACCGACAAGTTTCGAATTCGGAAAATATAAAGGATTTCACTTCAAATCAACGAGATAAACATGTAAATTAAATAACTTGATCTGATTGATTTTAATTTTTAAAATGTTCAAACTAAGTAAATACGAGTACTTTAATCTCGTGAAGAGCTTTTTTATCATACAAATTGTGTAATGACGTTATAAGTTGATAGTAAAAAAGTTTTAAAGGAAAAGTATATTTTATTCTTTTTAGATTATTTAAATAAAAGCTTGTTTTTTAAAAAAGTTTTTTTTTACTTTTAAATTATTTTGTATGTATTTTTCTTTCCCTTTTTAGGGTGAGCGGTCTTTTGTAACCTTGGCGATTGGAAATTTAAAAAAATAATATTTCTTTCAAAAAAGAAACAAAAAATTGTTTTATGAAAACATCCATTTTGTCTCAAAGATATTTTTATTTATATTGAAATTGATGCGCATGTAACACAATCCATTACATGCATTCACTAACGGACTTTAATATAACGGCAGTTATAACGTAATTTTTTGAACGAAAATATTGTAATTCGATGTATATATTATAGCATATATATTTCATGTATATTAATTATATAATACTCATATATATTATATATCCCTTTAAGACTCAACACGCACAATCGTGTGGGTTAGGTATTATCACACGTTATTGCTTCTGGTATAGTCGTATGTAAGAAAATCATGAATCGAATGATTGGGCGGGTTTTCTGAATGTGTAAAGTTTCACTTTTTATCAAGAGAAAGCAGTTGCAGTACATGTTTTACTATCAGCAGGGAAATCTAGCTGTTTTCAAATGCAAGGAAAGCACATCTTCCTTTTATCTGTCGTAAAAAATGATTATCAATGCATTTTTAATTGCTCTTAGATACACGTTCTTGGCTTAATGATTAAATAATCTTAAAATAGTAAAAATAATAATTATGTTGTATTAGTGTTGTTGTAGGGTTCAGAATTTCGCTTTGAATTTCTTAAGATAAATTTTGATAAACAAAACACGATAAATAATTGAAGCATACAGGTAATATATGTTTTTTTAGCTAATACGTTTAATGAAATTTTAAATTACTGTATTACAAAAGAAAGCATACTTATATTAATACAATAAAATATAGTGGTATTACAAATTTAATTAAGGTCTTAATGATGTTTTTTTTTAATCAAAAAAATTTTAAATCTAATGTTTGATACATTTTTTACGAAAAGTATTTAGACTATCTTGTAAGTAAAACTGCAAAAATAAATAAGTACATAAAAGCAAAGCAATGCATTTGTCAAACTCGTGACCCGGAACAAACAGTTTTTCGGTCCGGCCAATAGAAAAGCACGTAATAGTATATAAAAAAATAACAAACCGACTCTATAAAAAATAAAAAAATTTTTTAGTTATGCTTTTCTTAACCTCTTTCTCTAAAATTTTAATTCTTTGGGAGACAAATTTTTTTTTTTTGATTTTCTGAATATTTATAGACTTAAGAGGCGAAATAGATGCAGTGCGACTAAAATTTGAAGGAAAAATTGATTGAAGGGAGTATGCCTGAATTTTACAAATATTTAACAGCCCGGTTTAAAAATACAGATAGACCTATATTTGACGAAGTCACAAAGTCCCGAATAAAAGGTTTGTTATATTTTAAATTCATTATATAGAGGTTCATCTTTCAAAACACTTTGTAAACCTCACAATACCAATTTTAAATTCATAAACTCTACATATTTAAAGAAAAGTAATCATTCAATTTATTTTTGTAAATTAATACCTATTTACTTTTTAAATCTTACTCATTATCACAAAAAAGTAAGAAAAACTGCAAGGAAAACAAGAAAAAGAACGTCGAGAAATATACTATATTTTCAAATAAAAAGTAATTTTATATTAAATTTAATGGATTTTAAAGACAATTTTTAATTTAAAGCATGCAAGTAATTTTAAACATACATTATTTTATAACTAGAAATTCTAAGCATACCTTATCACATTCGTCCTTAAATTTAATTAATCATACATTCTATTAATTTTGTTTGAGTTTTTTGTTTGAAAATAGCATTGTTTCATACTACGCCTCATATCTTTGCAATGCACCAAAAGTAGTCCCATCAGGCGTACTTTTCCCGCGTCTTTCCTTCATTTTTCTAGTCATCCATTGCTACCTAGAAATTAGACGCATCACAATGCCTTCACAAATTGTGTGAAGAGCTTTCTCTATTAGGCAAAGCCCAGGGATCGAAAAAGTTTTATCTCGCATTAAGTGTATACACTTCAAAACTGCTTTGTCGAAATCTTCATGGACAAATATTCTTTAACGTTTTGAACAAAAATTCGATGAATCCTAATTTTACAACTTATCTCGATATTTTATAATAGTTCTTAAACTGCTTGGAGGAATACCAAATTTTAAAACAATATCCTTTCTCTTGACGCCTTTATCCACTTCCTGAAGAATTAAATTTTTTTGTTTGATGATCAAGCACTTACGATTTGACATTTTCGAGAAACAAGAAACGAAATTATCAGTACAGCTGATCAACACTACAAATGAACGGAGACTAGTTCAAGTACACGGGAACACGAGACAACTCCTCTGAGTGTGAAAGGGGATATCGAAGATGCTTCTAGTGAACTGAACAAAGGGGGTTAAAGGCTGCAATTTTTGGATGAAACGCCCAGAATTTTATTACTTTCAAGAAGTTAGGCACCTAATAAAACTAGTTTAAGATTTATGACCACCATAAAATGTGTTTAAAAAAGAATAACTTGGAGAATGTCCGGAAATAGTTTAAAAATAGGCAGAAAAAAGTTGAGTCACAAAGAAAAAAAGTTCGTTATATTGAAAATCAACTTTACTATTGGAAGATTTTCTTACGAACAAACTCGTCAAATGTTCTTTGTTCCAGGAAAAAGTTTGCTAAGTAGAAAAACTCACTGTATAAAGATTGGTAATATGGAGGTTCGACTGTATTCAAGTATTCACATGCGAAATTATTTCAATGTTTGGAAATACTTATCGGTGAGTTCGGTTATGAATGGAAACAAGTCTCCTGTTAGAAATAACGTGAATGATGCTAACCTTGGGTCAGTTTTGAAAGTAATCACTCCGAATAAAATTTCTCTCGAAGGAGAAAGACAGTAGCAGAGAAGAGATGTCAAATTTCAGGCTGTAAACATTAGTTTTTTGTTTTCTTTTATATATGGTTATTATAATGTATTTACTCAAAATAAAACTTACGTTTCTAGTAATATTGATTTTTTTTGTGGCCCACCTAAAGTTAAACCTCGTTTATATGGGCTAATTTAGCCTTTGAGTTTGACACTCTTGCATTTGAGTAAGTAATGGCCTTAAAATTTACAAATATAATTTAGGTGAATTTTTCCTATTTTATTTTTTGGATTATTTTTAATTAAATATATACGATAAAAAAAAGTTTCATCAGGGCAATAACAGTTTAAAACAACTATTATATTATTTAAGAGAAATGTTTACATATATATATTTTTTTTAAATTTTCAAATGAAAAGAACGCAACTAACGATTTGTAAGCTTACTTTATATTCTTTTTTATTAAAATAAAACACTGATCACACAATCTGCGAAATGATATCTGAAAGTGTTCTACATTATCCTATGTTAAAGTTCCATTTAGTCCACAGAACTTTTCAAAAAGACCTAAAACGAAAATTCATCTACCATCTAATCTTCAAAATAAATGAAGAATATACAGGACTTGATCCCTTGTATAGCTCAAAATGGACTTAAATCCACAATGCCCTCGTTTTCCAATAACTTCCTAAGAAGTTCTATAAAGTGTTTTGTTGGTAAATCGACTTTTATGTCTACCTCGCATTCTGAAATAGAAAAGAATATCATCAAAGAGGACTTACTGGATTCATGTTATGATTCTTTGGAAGGATTTGGGAAACTCCTCTTATAGCTTAGGTTTAAAGCGATATGTTTGGGAATATGGAATATTCCGCAAAATATAAATAAAATACAGTCTACTTTTTAAGAAAGTGGTTTTTGGAATTATAAAAAAGAATCAAAACTTTTTTTTATTATACTGTTTGGAAATTGAAATTAATGATGCAGGAAGCACAGACTGGTTCATTTAAGCATTTGGATGGTATGATTCATGATTATTGTAATGTTTGAAAATAACATGTATTTTGTTCTAATTATCAATTATTTTGTTTCTTATTAGTTTCTCTTTCAAACAGAGATCAAGTATATGTAAACCAGGACTATTTAAAAGTTCACATAGGAATTGAAAATTTCATCAATCTTTTAATCACATTCTATTGGGATGTTGAGGTCATCCACTACCAAATGATGCTAATATTATGGGGGGGGGGAATTTTTGATTTAAATGTAGCAACTAATTTGTGTCAGAGCGAGTATATTTTTTCATTGGTTTTTCATAGCTAATTCATTAATTGAAGAAGAGGACACAATACGATTCAATTGGCAGAAATTAGTCAAAAATTCAAACAAAATATCTTTAGTCTGAATTATATTTTGTATAATTTACTATAATCTCACTTAACTTAAAAGTTATAAGGTACAAAAATTTAGAGTTACAATAAGTTTAATATTCGTTTTTATTCACATCCCAATGGAAAATAAAATCTTTAAGCGGATTAATCTGAGAAAGAAAAATTAACTCATTTATATCCATTTAAAATGTTAAGGGATTTTTTCTATGTGCCTAATGCTTTGAAGTTTCTTGTATCTGTTGTTAACAGTACATGCAAATAATTTGGTATGCATTTTTGAATGAAAGCATATTTTATTTAAAAAACATTTGAATTTAGAATGTACACGTGTTTCAAGGAAATTTCAATAAGCATTTTAAACAAAGGTATTTTAAGTATATCAATCTTGCTAGCAGAAATCCCATACCAACTTTTGTTATACATCTCTCTTGTGTGTGTGTGACATACTTATAAATCAAATTTAATGTGTGTACGTAAATTATTAAAAGAAGAGTAGCATTTTCAAATTCCTTAATAAATTTTAAAACTTTTATTTAAAAAAAATTAAATTGCTAGTATTTTGTAGTATTTTGAGAACAAAATCTGTTTTACGAATTCCATATACATTGGTTTGAAGAAAAAAAATTGTAAAAACCAGTAAATAAAAACTTTTTTGTATAAATAATACTATGTCCTCTAAATCTTTTTATAATATTCCTAACTCTTCCGGTTGATTAGTTTTGTTTTCTAAGTAGAGTTCTGTTTCTAAAATGGGCTTTAAAACTCCAAATTTGTAATATGTTTTATTATTTCGGTCATGATAACAAAAAAAAAGGAATATCTAATATTTTACATAATTCTGAAAGGATTTTCTTAAAATAATAAAAAAATAATATAAGGATGAAATGATTGAAATAATTCTTTTTCGCTATTAGTGTGTAAGAAAGTATAAGAAAATACCTATACAACTACTGAAATTGCGACAGATTTAAATGTAAATCTTTTTGAAAATGAAAAACAGAAGTATTAATTTGTTTTATCATTAAAATTTTTATTCTTAAATATACTTTACAACAACAAAAAACTATGGATATTTTCATATTGAATTCAAGACTTATTTTTCGATTTAATTTATATGAATCATTTTTTAATATTTGAACACATTGAGTATTTCCATGTCACTTGATGCATTTTTGTTAGTAAAATCCTGGTAAATAATAATCCATTTATCACAAAGAGCAGAACAAAATAAAAATAAATTCAAAATTACTGTAAATAATTTATTTGAATGTGAAATAACTAAAATATATTAAAAAAGTAACATTACAGAATTTATATTCATTAATATTATGAGGAAAAAGGCATTAAGAGAAATGCTAAAGCATTATATTAAATTAAGAAAAAAACAAATATTCATTTACTCTTTAAAAACAAATTAAACATTTATATTTTGGAAAAACATACTTCAAAAAAGGTTTAAGGTAATTGCTTAGGAAACTAATTTAATGCTTGCTCGATTTTTATAACAATGATGTTACAATTATTTATTATTAGATTTCGGGTAGAAAGTAAATTTATAACTATAACACGGTACTCCATTAAAAAATATCGACTATCAGCTCAGCAAGACAGAAAAAAAAAAGAAAAATTATCCCCCGATTGATAAATGATAGTCCAACGCAGTTTCAGAAAAACGTATAAAAATTTAATTAATCTTGATTCTCCGATCAGTTCTCGCTCTTATTTTCCCCTTCCAATGAATTAAATTAGAAAATTTATTTTTTAACTGAACTGAGATGTATCCTCATCAATTTCAAAATTAATTCCCTTAATGTATCCATAATTTAAACTAATGTAACGAGTTCCTATTTTCTGCCTCTTACCGAAAATGTTTCTTAATGGGAAGTAAATGATAAAAAAAATAATTCCCCATTAGTGGTATGAATACATCATGTTCTAAAACAGAGTATAGAGAGTGAGTGATTTATGAAAATAGAGAATCTATAGATTTGTATGAACTTTTAAAAATTACTAAATTAAGCTATTTGTGTTTAATTTAAACATACATTTTAAATAATGAACAAATTTGTTTTCCGATTTAAGTAGCAGATGTCTTTAATTTTCCATAACATTAAAAAATTATGCTGAGATAGTTAAAATAACAGTTTATATGTATATACAGGCGTGTCCATCGTATAATATGGTTAATTCATACAATGCTATATCGAAACCCTGTTATACATGACTTATTTATTTATTTATTTAAATTATTATTTTATTTATTTATTAAAATAATTCTGTATGCACATAATATAAATCACGGCAATATGTACCATGTTGTATCGGAACTAAGAGATATGAAACTTTGAAGTAATATAAATCAAGGTAATGCATACTGTGTCAAATAGAAATCAAGTTTTAAGGTGTAAAATTTTATCATAGATGAAACTTCGTTAAAATAAAACATACAAATGGAAAAGAGAGTCAATTTAAATTCTTTAATCAAAAAAAAAATTAAATGTTAAAATTAAAGATACAACAAAAAATATTCGCCCCACAATTTTAATGCTGCCATCTGAAAGATAAATAAATAAATAATAATAATACGTTTTCAACACATACTGTCAAAAAAAAAATCAAATTTTCTGTATCAACAAAGTTTTAAATTCTATTATTGATCGAAAATTATATTCAGATTTTTTTAAATAATCGTATTAAATCAACACCGTTTAGTATTAAGTTCCAGCTTTGTACCGTTTAATATGGAATCCGTGTTTTAATAATAACAAATTTTGCACCGTGTTATATGAAACCCATGTTTTCACAAAAGTACCATGTTATTTGAGGTTACGTCTGTATATAAATATGTTTTTATATAATACATACATATTGTGTACAAAATTTTTTCAGTGTGCGCATGCCAAATACAAAGAAATATAACCCCAAAATGAAACTCGATACATTTAATATCGATTCTGTAAGACATGAGTTAGGACACTTATGGGTTTGTTTCTTGTTGCTATACTGCGACATGTGATTATGCTTTAGAGGACTTTCAAGGAATATTTCAAGGGATTTTGAATCTGTGCGCATAATTTTCGAAATAGTGATGAAACTTGAACTATTGCGTAGGATTCATTATAAAAGTGTATTGTGAATGTCATATATTTGTAAAAACAATAAATTTGTGATTGCAGTATAGACAGAAAAAGAAACTAAAAAATGGAATGGCAATGACTGTTAAGAATCAGTTCACGAGATGGAAGTATCTCAAATTTTTCCAGGTTTGAATTATTGGAGACCTTTTGTCAGGTCAAGCATTATAAGAGCATCAGGGTGACTCTTGCATACGCCTCTGGAGAAACATAGTTAAGTGATGCTAATGACTCATCTTAACATGGAAATAATCAGGGGATTAGCCATTGTATGAGTAATCTTCAAGGATATATTATGGGTGTGTTTAGGGATATTTCTCCCTATGCCACCGAAAAGTAAAAATAATTTAATAGTTGTCTTGTAAAGTCAACGGAAAATGAACCCACTAAACTCGTTTGGATTAAAGATGCATTGCATCATTTAACTTCTGCAAAGACCTGTTATGCAATGCGACGATCTTATCATTGCATTCTCCATATGTTAGATATGTGGTGACAGTTGATGCTTCAGATTAGGCTATAGGCACAGTGATTCAACAACATATTAGCAGTAACTGGCGACACACTTTTGTGGGGTTTTTTCCCCCCTGTAAAATTAATCCGACCTGACAGAAGTAAAAAACATACGATTAAAAATTGTTAGCTGCTTACTCTCTAATAAAGCTTTCCTAGTACTTACTTGAAAAGCTGAATTTGTGATTCTATTCACAGACCACAAACCGCATTCCAACATAATCCTGAAAAGGAATTGCATTGCCATCTACACTACTTGGAATATATCCAACAAATTACCACAGAAATTCAGCTCATTTCAAGCAAAGATTATCTGGTCATTAGTAATTTCGTCGTTGACACATTGTCCCGAATAGAGGAAATGCATTTTTAGCCTTTAGATGATATCAAGTGATCACAAAACAATAACAAACAGAAGAAGAATTATTGCAAATTCTTACCTTACAAAATTATTTTTTTTTGAAGTTGCCTCTTCTCTTATCTGATATGTTAACACGATAGTGCGATATTCCTACTGAATACATTTGCTCTTACAATACATCCAAATAATTTCTGACGTCAATGTTTAATAACATACACTTAACCTTACACTTCTTATCTGTAAAGCAACTATTCATCTTATAGCTTCAAAATTTCTCTGACTTTCTGTTAAAATCGATATCAGAAATTGGACATTAGGCTGCCTAAGATGACGAAAACCAAAGTTTCTCGACATGTTCACACACTTTTTTTAAGTAAATATCCACGCAAAAGCTACATGCGTAATGAAATGAATCAAGCTTTTGTCTTATTGGACCATCTTATCTTCATCTGAAGCTTAGAAGTATTGTTTAATTATAACTGATCATTAGGTATTCTCAATGGCCAGAAACTATTTCTACTGTTGATATGGGAACTGAGACAGAAGAAGATGCTTTTAAAAATCGTGAATAGCAAGATTTGATGCTATCCATTCGCTCATAGGTTCATATATGTCGATCAACGTACTCAGCTAGAATCATATCTTTTTCATGAACTTGCAAAAATTATTGGCTTTATATCAGCGTTCTACCACTTATCCTATTCACGCTAACGGAGTCATGGAACTCTGGCATCGCACCTTGAAATAAGCATTATGTGTTATTTGAATCTAACCCGTACGATTCCTTACACATTGTTTTCTATTTTTATGCACATTCTGGAGTGAGGGTTGTCAGTTTACACTTGCGAAACCTTTGAGAATGTTTGATTTACTAAGTGATTTTCCGCAATAGACAATAGTGCAACAGGAATCCGAAAATATACCACAGTTCCCAGTCATTTTTCAAAATCTTCGAACTGTGTCATTTTCTGATCAAATGAAACAAAAGATTTTCCATTCAAAGGCACGAGTAATTGTTCTCATACCAACCTCCGCGTTGATATTCAACAAAGTCTCTCTTTAATAACCATATCACCGTCCTCAAGAAATAACCCAACCTGTTTATATTTATTTTACTCTTAAAATTAATAATAACACACTCAGTGCAGCACAATAGATAGACTAAAATCATTTAAACTTACAATTTCAAGGAATCTATTCTCTATCAGAAAATATTCGCTCATTATCATCGTCCTCTGAATTATGAAACGTTAAATCCTAAAACAATCCCCAAATCAAAGACAATGTCGGCCATCCTGCTAAACGTAAGTTCCTTTGTCCCTCCCTCTCCGTACCATTTCGAACACAATCAGGATGTCGTACTGCACCTCCCATGAGATATAGGGTTAACGTTTAACTAGTTCTCACTTGGGATACAGAACTCTGTAATGAACGTCAAGACAGCTCTATTGGTTAAGCTTCGCAATAAAATTCTTATTTGTCATCTGCTTTACTATTTGTTAAAGATGTAAATTTCTATTCATTACGTTTCAAACATTTCTGTCATTTACATTGCATATAACTGAACACATGAATGAAATATTAGATTATGTCCTGTTTATGGTTTCGTAAAGTTGTTTCGTTTTGTGAGTTATTTCCTATTTTCTATATTTCTTTATATTATTAAAAAATGGTCATATCTACTCTTACTGTTCTCGAATTCCTCTGCCGGCCATTAGTACGATCCTTTAAAATGCATTCATGTGAAAGTTATTCATTATAATGTTCTGTCTTTTATACACCATCCGGCAGTCATTGGTCGCCAAATTTAATCATTTGCATATTCTGTAGTAAAACATATAAAATATCGTCCTAATTGGGTAACTTCTTGGTGTGTCGCATTTTATGTTACAGAGTGTATATTAATGAATTGAATATGTTTTTATGAGCAATTAATAAGTCGAACAAGAATGACTTAAAAATACGCAGAAAGCAATAAAATCACGTCAAGTTCATCATACTGCGGCTTCTCTATTTTACATTTTAGTGAATCAAACTTAAGTAATTTATTTCAATTAATAAAGAAAAAAAATCGCAACCTGATTTTTTTAGACGTTGAAAAACTTTATACTCCTAAAGTTCGAATCACAACCTACTGTATTAACTATTGTTAATATGGTGCCATGATTTCAGTACAAAATAAATTTAGTTAATCAAAATCAGTTACTATACAAATCAAAATGTTACAAGTAAATAACACATAGACATAATAAGTAATAACATAATTAAATAGAATATTAACAATAAATGGAAATGCGCATGTTAAGAAAATATTTACTGTGTTAAAAAGCTACAAAAATATTTCTTGAAATTTTAACTTGATATTTATTAATATATTATAACTGAGTCAAACACGTTCCTTATTTCAATTTACTTTTTACAAGAAAAAAAATTCAATATATAGAATATAAATAATGATTATAGTTTATGTATCACATGAAAATCATGAGCTACATTACTATTCTATTTTTAATTTGTTAAAAAAATGTGTTTATAAAAAAAATTCAGGAAAGTATTTCCACGTACGATTTAAACTTATATAATTATCTCAGCTGACAACAATTTAACAATATAAAGTAAATGAAAAAACAAATCCCACAGACACAATAGTTAGTTATTATTTTACATTTATATTCAAATATTTTTGTTTCAAGAATTCTTAGATTTTCAAAATTTGGATCAATTATTTTTCTTCTCTTTAATTTCTAATCAAAGACTTGAATTCTTTTTGTGTATAGTTATTAATTATTTAATAGACATATTTTATAGTTCTTTAAAATAAGATTTTTACAAGAATTCAGCGTAAAAAGTTATTTAAGTCTTAAAGTACAATTATTTTTTTATTTGTGCGGCTTTATGTTCGATTTCCTTTGGGAGACAGTTGTTTGTTCGAAATTCCTTTCTAACGATTAGTCGCTTGACATGAAATTCAAGGAAAATCGATCGAAAAGTTCCCTGTGAAATAGGAATGAGAGTACTATTTCAAATAAACTAAAAGGATTCATTGTATTTTGAAGCTCATAGAAAGAAAAAAAAGTACAGATAAGAGTGAAAGAACAATTTCCCGATTATTCAACAGGGAAATATTGTAATTCAGCCGAATTTCGTATAAAAGGAAAATGGAAGATAATTTTATAGAATCAAAATTAGTTTTAAACTATGACTTTACATATTTGCACTTTTAAATTCATTCCTTACTTCTTCTATGCTGTCTTTAAATTGTGTTCCATATATTTTTAAATACATATTTCATATTCCTAAAATAGAAAAAAAAAGTCAATAATAAGTCTGGGTGATATTTTTTAGAGCGATTGAATATTGTAAAAAAATGACCTTTATATTATATATATAAATAAATGTTATTTTTCCTTCTTTAATAATTGAATCATTCAATTTAAAGACCAAGAGTATCTATCCATTTGTAGGAATGAACATTTTCTTAAGTTTTATGTAAATTACAAGCTGTAACTGATTAGCTTGTTTCTCATTGAAAGAATATACTGGAATAAAAGTGAAAAATACATAAATGTTTTGCATTTTTCATTGTAAAAGTGGTGTTTCATAGTATACAAGTAGATAACACTGTGTTACAAAAAGTTTTCACAATATCCCCCCCCCCCCAGAAATGATTAAGAGACATAGAATGATTAAGAAATATTCTTTTAAATAAGAAATTACTTGCAACTCTAAATTAAACTAGTAATTGATTCCCATCAACATCGTGTTTGGACAATTTAGATGTCTGCTTACTTTAAGTCACAAGACCTTCTTCTTTTTCTAATGAGACTGTGGACTGGTAATTATCTTTACAGACCTAGTATGTTCCTAGGAAGCTGGAATCACTTTTTTAGTGTGGAACCGTACAGGTGGATATCAATTTCCACGATATAATTTTGACGCCTAGCTTCCTCCCCAAAAAATGGCACTTGAATTCTGACGATATGAAACTGTACTTGGAATTAGATTTTAGAGAGCTAAAAGCCAAATAGGTACTCTTCGGATCTTTAACATGTCCGCATAATCATACGACATGAACGCTGTTGATTTTTTGCATCATGAAAACCCACCGACTTGGAGATGGGTCGAACCCGCAACTTGGGCCTAAAAGGCCAGGGCCAAACCAACTATGCCACTCAGCTGGATTGCTCCGAAGTTATTCAGGTACTCAAACTGACCTAGTCACAAAATTGTTTAATACATTTGTGCAAAGAAAAAAATGTTAAAACATAATGTTAAGATCATGAATGGAGTGACATTTTTTTAATGACATCTCAGATCACTTGGGGTCCTCATAATGATATAAAAAGAATTGAGTTGCCAGATGATAGGACAAACAGCAGGTTAAAAACATAAGATTTTTCATCTATAGAATTTCCACAACAAGCCCACCTTTGGATGTCAATTTCAAAAAATACCGTTCTTAGTGGATCTCTACTCATACCAAATTTCGTATGTAGGTCTAATAAACCAAAAAGATCAGTTTTTGTATGTTGCACACTTGTAAGCCTCCTTAAGAGTGGAAGAAGGAAAGTGGACTTAGGAAATATGTCTGCTAAATTTCAAATACTTTATAAACGGGACAATTTTTTTATCTAAAAGGACCCTCCCAACCCCTTTTGAGCGTCTATTTTCACAAAACTCGTTCTCGACAGATCTTTGCTCAAGAAAAGGAATACGTTTTCCAAATTTCAAGTTTGTATGTCCTACAGGACATTTTCCCAATATATTAATAAAATAACACATACTAAAAGTATGTGTTTATGCATATATACTTAAACGACAAATAATGGTTTAGAAATAATAAATTTATGTGAGAGAAGTTTTGATTAAGGTGATTTTGGAATTACATACCATAAAAGTCACTTTTCCCCCAAAGACAGAAAAAAACATTTAATATACTTGAAAAACCAACCTAAATAAAACGATTATGTTTAATTCAACATTTATGGATAGCATTATATAGAAAAAGAAGTAAATGATAAGAAACAGAAACATATACACACAAAAATAAGGATATTTTTTGTTCAAGTTGACAGTGCTTACTATAATTTTTCATAAAAAGGAGCACAATTTGATCCCTAAATTGTTTTTTCAATAAAAATTCTTTGAGCAAAAGTATTATATATAAAAAAGTGATTAATATAAATCAAGCAGAACTGATATACACCTTCGTGGAAAAGAAAATGATGTAAGAAATAAATTTTGTAACGGAAAAAAAACTAACTTTTTTTTTATAAAAAGAGATAGTCGAAAATAGAATGAAATTTTTGTACAGAGTACTGAAGTACAAAATTGGAAAAAATTAACTTATGTTGGGAATTTTAAAGTATTTTTTACAAGAAAAATTGATGGGCTGTAATTCATTTGAAAAAGGATGTTTCAATATCGTAACAAATTATTTTAAAAAATAGTGTGATTTCTTTTGAATGCCATAGAAACAAGTAATATAAAAAAATAATTCATACTAAGGTCAACAAAGAAAATTTTTATTTGAGTTACTTTTTAATATAAATTCGATTCTGGTGGAAAATTCGAACCCACGACCTTTGGACTAGAAGTCAAATGCACTATCCATTGCGCTACAGAGACAAAACGAGCCTTATTTTTATTTTTATATACGGTGTTGGGACTATTATTTTAGTTTGTTTCTTTTTATTAATTAACTAGATTTAATTAATGAATTAATATTTGAAAAAACTGTATTAACATCAAGTGTTATCCACAAGTTTAAAAGAATGTATTTGAGCTTGGTGGGTGAATAAAAATTATTTTATTAACGATTCAAAATTTGAACAAGATTTATATATATATAACATACAGAGAGAAAGAGAACTAATAGTAGGGATTGAAAAAGGAAATATAGCAATTGTTACTTTAAAATTAAAACAATATAGAATGAATGAAATCAAAAGACTTTTTTTTAGTTCAATATTGCCGGTTATAAAAAGACCTAATGTTCCTAAAATATTTATCATTACGTAATATCATCTATTGAAATGATTATCGCTTTTTTTACTTATATTTCATCTACAAATAATGTATTACTTCTCCAGAACTTCTCCATTATTTTTTTTCCTTTTTTCTCAGTATTTTTTCTGATTTTTCTTTTTGTTAGCTTATAAAATGTTGTTAGACTTTACTTGAATACATGACAGAACTACATTACACACTTGATTTTCCCTCTTCATTTTCCTCTTCGAGACCCTTTGTATTTTACTGAAAAATTGTTAATTTGCAAGGGGCTATTTGGACCTTATCTTTGATATTTACAAGAAGTTTTTCTCTTGACTTTAAACTTACTTACTCGGGAGAATCGAGCTCACCCAAAGGGTTTCGAGCTGCGTACCGACACTCCGAGAAGAAAATTTATTAATATACTAAGCGAAGTGCATGTACAAAATGGTCCCGAATGAGAGACCCTTCCCAAAATTCTTGAGAGTAGGGGTAAGAATATAAGGTAAAGTGAAAGTACTTTACAATAACAATGCAAATACAAAAACACCCCACTCAAACACAAACATCAACATACAGGTGCTGTCTTACTAATGAGACAGGAGAGACCTTGAAAAAGAAATAAGATACATGGGGATACCGTTCTTATAAAGAAATTCTAAATTATAGAGGAAAGGAATGTTCGATAAAGAAGGTTAAGGTAAAAACATTTTTTTTCTGTCATTTTTGGAAAGACAGCAATAGGGCCAGTTTCCGCGTGACAACAGATGAGAGACACTGACAAAAGGAAAAGAGTAGTCGCAGAAGGGGTGGCAAGTTAAGAAACCGGTGACAAATTAAGAAGAGGCACCACATCCACTCCAATTCCTGCTTTTCTTTGCACCCCAAGGCAAAAAAAACAACAAAAAAAAACAGCTGATAAGGAATTGACTATAAACTGAAATGTACTGCAATTACCACTAATCGTGACAGATACACGGTTAATTATTGACCACAGGTTTATACTGATGCTACATCAGAAGGTGCTATTAAAAATGTTGGTTCTGGTGCTTTCTCTATAGACTTTACATTGTCCTTTGCCGTTGAAAAATATTTTGACAACTTTGATGGCAAAATAGTAGCCATTTCTCAAGATATGTGACTACCCAAAATTTACCAATTTGGTGAAAATTTTCGAAATACCTTTTATGCTTTTACTTTATAGCCCATACATTTAAGATTCTTGAAACAGTCTATTTTTATTTATAGGATATTTAGAAGCAAAGTTATAGCATAATTAGTAAACCGGAAATGGAGTTTACGAAACCGGAAGTAGATCCCTACAGAAAATATTTTTAAGATATTGAAATTTTCAGAACAAGTTTTATTTAATTATGTTTAAGTTAAGTATTAAAATCTAATCTCTGTGTATATATTTATGTACTTTATTTCTTTTTTATAAAAAAAATCATTAATTTCTTAAAAAATCGTGTTTTTACATAAAATTTGGCATATTTAAAAAAATTTCAAAACTATTACAAATATTTTAATTCTTAACTCATATGAAGATGTTATTCCCGTACTGTATAAATATTATTTGAATACATTTATTTGAATTTTGTGTAATTGCAATTTTTCGTCAAAATTTCACTAAAAACGACAATTGTTATAGTTTATAAAACTCTCCAGAAAACAGCAAAAGGTTAAAAAAAAGTCCGAATTATTTAAACATGAAGCTAAAGAGATCTTGACCTATAAATATGGTGCATTAAAAATGTACAATTAGTAGAAATTTTTTATACTATATTAAAATCTTTAAATGCATTTTCTGAGAAACTATGTTTTTAAATTTTTTGATTCATGGTAAATTCACTACAGGATTTCTTTTTAAGATATTGAATTGAAATTTTTAGAAAGTGTTTTATTTATTTTTATCTCTAATATAGACTATGATCTAATCTCTGGGTACATATGTATGTATTTTATTGCACTTTTTCTGAGAAAATAACATTAGTTATTTTGTAAAAAATTGAGTTCTTGCATAAAAAATGACATTTTTCAAAAGCTTTCAAAAGTATCTCAAATTTTATAGCTCTAAGCACAGAAAATGATTGTATTTATGTACTGTATAAATTTTATTTAAATATATTAATTAGAATTTTTAACACAAGGTTTACCGTAACAGTAATTTTTCACTAAAATTTTACTCAAAATTCCCAATATATTCAAAATTATTTTTAATTTTTTAGAAATTGTAATTGAATTCCTAGTTTTATGCCCCATTTCAAATAAAAAAGTGTTTATTTTGTTAAAAATATATATATTTAAAAAAAAGGGCTTCTTAACATGCCTTAAGCCATACACAAGTTATAGCAATGTGAAAAGGAAAATATATTTTTTGTTGTTGATTTCATGGTGATAATTACGACCTTAACAAATCTCAATCACTGTGAATGCTAGATTTATAGGATTAGCTGGGTGAAATATGATAAATTGTTGAATATAAAGAACTGTAATGATTTGTCATTACAGAATATGCAAAGGAGAGGGCAATTATGTTGGCCAAGAGTGGATCACAAATGGGGTATTTGTAATCTTTCATGACTTTTAAATGTTCTTCTTTTTCCTTATGTAATGCATTTCATACATACTTCTGTAAGACATGTGTGGTACTTTCAATTGCACGCGGGTTTATAAATGTTTTTAATAAAAAATAGACGCAATAAGATCATCCTCTGTTTTTGTGGCGTATAAAGCTTTTTATATTCAGCTTCACTTTAGATCAAACGTTTCAGCTTTTATATAGAGTAAGGTATTCACGGAAGACATTGATCTCTCTCTCTCCTTTCTGAAGATATGAACAAAAATTTCTGGTTCCTTCTCTGTATCAATCGTTGTGGCCTGACTTGCAGGAGTTATCATTACTTTTTGTAGGATTATCTGCATTGAATGGAAATGTTAGTTTTGAACTCCTGCCCACTTTGTGATCATGACTGATGATAACCTCAAAATATACCCTGCTGTTTATAAACTATATTTCTTTAAGTATTATTGACTGTGACTTCGATGATTTTTTTATCGTTCTATATTGTATTGGACTGCTCGTCGAATTATGATCGAAAGGTTGGAGGGAAAAAAACTTCCTCATTTCAACTGAATAATATTTTTCTCTTTCAAATTATAGGTAAGTGTTTGGAATATTATTTTTATTTGAATTGAGGTTTGAAGTGAATTTGTAATGTTATTTTTGCAATATCTGCATCAATTTTGCATTTTTTTAAAAGTATTTCTCCATTCAATACTATTCAGGTAATGTAATATTTGGCTTAAGATTATATGTAAGGGATGATCAGGAAAAAAGGTTACAAGCTGCAGCATTAGAAAACTACACATTGTGGAAAAGTTTTATTTCCCCAGAGTGGAGACTAATGGAGCTACTTGCCTGAGAGAGCAGAACAGAATGAGCAAATAACATGAAGCGAAATGATGTCACTCTTTTAATAAGGTGAACAGGATGTTGAAAACGGCAATATGACAGGGAGTCAACGGCCAAGTTCTTCAATGTCAGAAATAAACTCGACACGAACTGAAGAAATGATTCAAATGGATCGACGAGTGAAATCTCATCAGAGCTGGCACTGAGCTATGGCAGCGTGCAGCATATTATTTCAGATGTGCTGCGATATTCCAAGACAATGCTGTGAAAGCATCCGTCGAGATCTGGCTCAAAGTGAACAGGGACCTGATTTCTATCTAGACGGGTTAAGCAAGTTGCTTCTGCGTTCTGATTGCTTAAGTAGACTTGGTCATTATGTCGAAAAGTGATAGGCACGTACGCCTCTTGATTCCCCTTTATATTTTCTGTCTATTGTTAATAAATATTTCTTTATTCGACTTGTAACCTTTTTTTCTGATCACCACTTGTACTATTGAATTTCCTATTTCTGATGAAATGTGTTGTAAATTTTCCATTTATTTCCCTTAATACAATCTTTTGAAAATTAATTTAAATTATTTTGATAAAAATGTATTCTGTTCATAAAAGCTCATTGAAATAAGTGGAATTTAGAAAAATGTCTCTCAGCTAAAAAACAACATAAAATGAATTACTTCATCTTTGAGAGTAATCAATAAACATTTCGTTTTTGTGTATGTTACACATATAAAAGGATACTCACACACAAATGTTTTATGTTTTATGTATGAAACATGCTGAGGCATTTTCTTTTTGGTATATTTATAATCCAATGTCATTCTATCTGCTTCCAAAGCAAAGAAGAAATTTCATTTAGTAGGAATGTTTCATAAAATATTTATTGAAGAATGTGTTTGTACAAAGTAACTATTTTGTTTTCACGAAGCTCGCACATATTTATAGAATTGAGTTGTGTTTCAGAAATGTATCAAATAAACAAGCAGAAACTAATATTTGTCAAAGAGTATAATGGTTAAAAAAAAGATTAACAATATTTTGTTTTGAACTTCTATTTTCTCCTCTCTTTATATACAAATGTGGATTTTGTTGAGAGATGAAAAATAATACATTTTAAGTAAATATTTATTTACTTATACAATGAATAAAACACAGAATCATGAGTAAATAAAAAAATAAATATTGTTCGTGAAAGGAAATGAATAAGATGAAACTATTTTAGGAAAAAACATAAAATATTTTAATACTACGAAGATTAAGTAATTTTAATAACAATATAACGAAATAACTAATAACTATTTTTTTGCTACATTACGCATGTACTACGAGTAAAGTGGTATAGTTAGCTTAAAGTGATTGTAACATATAAATACCTATCGATGGCTGGGTAGCTTAGGCTAGCGGCACTCGCTTCGTAAGCCTATGGTTGGGGATTAGACTCCGTCTGAAGTCGATGGATGAGAAAATTGTTGGCTCGCAAATCATATGATTATGTGGTATGTAAAATATCTTTTAAATATCTTTTTGGCTCTGGTACTCTCGGCAAAATTAAATCATGGGAATATTTGACATTTAAAGACAGTTTGAATTGAATTACAGTATAACGTCGTTTATCCGAATGCTTATTATCCGGAGTGTCAAATATCCGGACCAAAGTCCTGATACGTTTTCGAACAGTGCAATGCTCAACAGTTGTTTCACGTGAGGCCAAAAGTGACGGGAAAACTCAAGGTAAGGGATATTTAGGGAATTGCAGTTGCGTGATTTGGTAAACATTTACGCGGAATATTAGGTCAGTTTGTTTCCAAGTGAGGGGTTGCATATATGCTCTTTTGTTGAGTTTTGTTGATGTAGAAACCAAGATGACATGCGATGCAGAAGACTGGATTTCAAATGCTAAATGATGACGAGATTATGACTTCCGTGCAAGAAGAATATGACCCTGTCGACGATGAAACGGATGAAGACGAGGACAACAACAACGAAAGTAGCAAGGGTCCATCAAATGCTGACGCTTTTCTGCGTTAGAGACAGCTATGGAGTGTTAGGAGCAACAATCAGAGGGCTGTCCTACTCAACTACTGCTACTCAAGAGAATCAGAGGCCTTGCAGCGAAAAAACGAAGGTGTCCAATGGTACAGCGAAATATAAGTGAATATTTTTCACAATAAAGGTAAAATTGCGACATTTTGCATCTATTTTGCTTCTTCATCAAGAACTTTCCCGCATGTGATGATTTTCAATATTCCTATAGTGTCCGGTTTCACATACTGCATAGATCACATTTGGTTTTTGGTTATCCGAACAATCGCGTATCCAAACGGTGTCCGGTCCCAATTGATTCGGATAAACGACGTTCTACTGTAGTTCAAACCTCAGAATTTGGCAGCGAGAGCCGCCACTAGATGATTTACTTGAATATATGACTCGGCAACGTCAACTTTCACAGCCGTAAAATCCACTTTCATACAATGGCCACAGATCATTGGGCAAAGTTACATTTGTCATAGTAGTCAAACATCTTTCTCTTCAACAATCTTCTGTGAAAGTTAATCCATTGAAAACTTGTGATTCCAATAAAAGTACTTATCCTCTTATTGGTACCTCGAAATGTTTTTCTTTGCAAACGCGCATCATAATTTTCGCATTTAATTTCCACATCATTTATGGCTTTTCAGGCGCAGATCAATTTTCTCAGGAAAATGGTGTGGACTGGCCTCAAACAAATTTAAAATTTGTTCACTTTAAATGTTGCCATGAAAGTTCAATTGACTTAAATCATTATAATCTCGAGCGTATACCTTCAAATAACTATATTTCAAATTTACTTTTAATTAGTTAAGTCAATAAGTTGTAAAGGGAAGAAAACTTCAAATACCCATTGTAAAAATTATGCATAATGTAATGAAAATTATTTAAAAAAAATACCTGCACTATTTACCAAAACAAGAAGAATTTGTTTCATTAAAGATTGTTAAACAAATAGAAATAGAAATCTACAAATTAGCATAAGTAAAATAATATACTAGATAAATTAACTCCTTACAGCTATAATCGATTTAATTAATAATTAACTCGTTAATTAATTAATATAGTGTAAACATATTACAAAAGTCTGTTTTCTCCATTTTCCCCACTGTAATATAAGGTATATAATGCTTAAAGTAAAGGTCATTACACGAACTAAGAGTATTACAAAAATCCTGCATTTTTTCTAAAGAGAAGAATAAATTTATATTGATAAATATTATATCAAGTATCTTCTGCTCTTGTTTGGGAGTGATGTAGTTTGTATATATATCTATATATACATAAACGCGCATATGTATGCATAGTTTATAGAAAATTAGTTGAAGTTCTAAAGAAAGAAAAAAATGCAAATTGTGTATAATTTAGGAAATCAGTAATAAAAATTAATATTGCTGATTTTCTAAATTATCATTATTATATATCTAAAAGAAAGAGGCATTACTAAAGTAATAATAGTTATGGTAATAATAATTATAGTAATAATACTTATAACAAAACACTTATATAAATAATTATAACAGTAATAAAACTTACGAAACTCTTATAAGTAATAATTATATTAATGCTTTCTCATTTTAATGTCAATTAAATATTAATTACATGATAATTTTTTAAAATTTAATATAGCTTAGTTTAATTACCAGACATTTGCTCAAAGAATGAAAATTATATTACAATACTTCATAAAAAATCTAGATTAGATTACCTTTTCTTGATATGTGGGATAGTTAAAGCGGATTTTATAGACGAAAATACAGAACTTTTGGGTTTAAAACGATTTTGTGCCCAGAAGCGGAGCAATAAATCACATAAATAATTTGCTCTTTTCTCAAAAAAAAAAGATTGCGACTACTTAATTTAAATTAAGATCTCTCTGAATGGGAACAGTTTATAAATCTAAAATATCACTCTTGATTATCTTATGTTGGTAATTTCTTCAAATTATAGTTTTGGAAGTATATATATTTAGTTTCTGCTTATTATTTCTAATGAATTATTTTCTCTTCATAATTTGTGGGGACGTGGAGAAGGGGGTGGGGTACGATTTATTCAAAATTCATTGAGAAAAAGAGTTAATGGTTTTCAATTTTTTTTTTTTTGGATTGCTCCGTATTTATATGTATTTTTAAAGCAGTTTTGGGGCAGAAGACATCACAAAAAGCCAACCATTTAGTTTTTCCAAGAAAAATGGAAGAATTTTAAAACTGTACTTCTACAAAAATTGGCGTATACAAGTGCAATTTGATTTAAATATGTTGAGCTAAATATTTGCCAATGATATGGTTTTGTGATAACATGCTACTTTTTATGAACGCTTTTTAAAAATTCTGTAAAAAATGTATCAATTGTAAATTCAATTGTCTTAAACAATAAATATTGCTTTGATTCAAAAATACATATCACCTTTGTTACATGTATTAATAGCAATAGTTAGAAAAATAATGAAGATTTTGGCACAATACAAAACGAAGAGAAAATAGCATTTTAAAAGAAGATAAACTAATTATTTTTCCTTTCCGAGATAAATTTTAAGTTTTTTTCCCATTGAAAGTGAATGAAAACAGACATAAAAGTTACCATAACTTTGTTTTTTTTAAAACTTCGAGCTTTAAATTTATGTGATATTACACAGAAATATATAAAACATAATCAAGGCTACAAAAATTTGTTTGATTTTTGGACCGATATTTTGTTAATTAAATCGTCCTTTGCCTTCTTAATAGGGTACTATACTTAAATTGTCTTTTTATTGTTAATGTATGCACTTGGTTTCGCTCGAGGCATACTTATACAAATTTTATCTTTTAGTGTATAAGAATTCAGTTCAAGTACTTTGGGAATTTTCTTTAGATTTTTCTTATAATGGTAGAAATAAAATTAATTAATTTTTATTTTTATTTTTTTATATATTTATTTATTTTGCTGAAAAGAGCTGAAGATTTTAAATACTTACAATTTTTAATGGTTATTGAATATAAAAGTTATTGAATTATTAGTAAGGAAAATTTCAAATATTAAAAGTTACAACTCTTCTGAGGACTAATGCATGCAATTTAATGCACTACGTTTTGTATTAAATTAAATCTCAGTTGATTTATTTCACATTGTTGTGTTGCTCCTTTTCATTTCAATGAAAAAGAATGTATTTATTTTTTCAAAGAAATAAAATTTATCATTCAAACAATAACAATCAGTAATTTAAAAAATGTCTGTAGTTGCTAAAGTAAGAGACATGTGATGAACCTGAGCTCACATTAGTGAGGACAGTAACAGGCATATTGTAAAATCAACAGCTATTATTTATTCTAGGTTCTACTCTAAGTAGTCGCAATTAGTAATTGGGGCAAAATGAGAATTAATAGGGAAAGGGGATGAAAATGCTGTTAGACTAAGATAACCTAAGAAATTTAAAATGTGGAAAATTGATTAAAATAGTAAAATTCTTATATTTTGCTTTTATTTATTATTATTATTTTTATTTCTGTTGCTGAATTTGTCCAATACTGAAGTAGAAGCAATTAAGAAACAGCCCTTTACAATTTTTGCATCAATGAATGGTTTCATATGATTACCAATAAAATAACAAATTTCATAGAATGCCTTTGTTACCACTGTAACATTACTACTGACAAAATAATTTGTTACTATCGCAAATATTATTCAAAAAGCCTTATTTATTGCCTCTTGAAAGAGATCCTCGAAGTAAAGTGCCATCAAATAGTTCATGTTTGTGGGTATTTTTTTAAATACAACACTTAAGCGACATATCAAATAATTATTGATCCCTGTTTGTTTTTCACTGCAAAATAATCAATTTTCCAATCGTCTTGAAATAACCTATTTTCTTCGAATATTTTTCACTCGTAAAATATCAGGGATTGTTAAAAATTAGTTCCGACCATAAAATGGTTGCTACTCTACACTGTTATATGTTATCATTAACCATTACAGTTTCAAATGGAAAAAAAAATATATATCAATTTGAACCCTTACGACATTGACAGCAAAAAGCAAAACTTATATAAACACCGCTGGCCACACAAAATGCAATTCCAAGTGGGATCAGAGATATCAATGCGAAATTTATTTGGCAGATAACATGTTGTACAAAGATCAAATGATTAAAATTACAGCCTCTTGTGACGCTTGGATAATGACCAAATCAGTTGTTAGTGTAGCCGCCATTTTTGGCTATAACCGCTGCCACACGACTCGGCATAGAATCAAATAGGCTTTGAATGCATCCTTGGGGTACAGCAGTCCATACTTCTTCCCTATACTGCAGGTGGTGTATTCCAGGTCAGTCATTGTGCAAGGAAGAACCACACGTTTTCAAGTGGCAATAGATCGGGAGACAAACAGGAGAAGGAAGTAATTCAGTCTGATGGGTAAAGAAGCACTCTTGAACATTGAATGCCACGTGTTGTCCTATCATGCTGGAGCATGTCTGATGGCAAACGCTGAATGTAGGGGGGGGGACCACGGGTTCAAGCACCTCAGAGATGTAGCACTGGCTGCTCAGTGTACCAGCAATGCGTACTAGATGGGTGCAGCAGTGAAATCCAATACCATCCCAAACCATGATACCTGGTGCAGGACCAGTGTGGCGATGCCTTAAGCAAAAGTTCAGAAGCCTTTCACAACGGTGTGCCCAAATTCAAATCCGACCATCGTGATGTTGCAGGCAGAACACAGATTCGTCAGTAAACACAATATCGTTCCATTCCGTTGTCCATGTCCTCCGTTCATCACACGATTGCTGGCCCAAAGGCTAGTGGTTTCGACTCAAGGGTAAACGAAGCAATGGATGCCTTGTGGATATTCGACTTTGCAGCAAACGGCGTCGAAATGTACGAGCAGATACCGTATGATGCGTAACAGACTGAATCTGTCGGGCTATGGTTCGTGATGTGGTTGCATGATCCATCTCTGCCATGGGCAAAATCCACCTATAATCACGGGCAGGAGTGCAACAACGTGGGTGCGATCTGTAGAGATCCAGATGATTGTGAGCAATATAGTGCCTTAAATAGCGAGAATTGTAAACATTCCTTAAGAAGTGTACGTATCACGTAAAGACTTGTTTTCCTTATGAGTTTCGAGATGGGCATAAGCAAGTGTCGGTATTGCTAATTAATATATTGTTTTCGAGTAAAAATGATGATAAAATATGTGTATAAACGGAAAAAACAGGTGTAGTGGTGGCAGCCGAATTGTAATGAAACTAATAATAATTACGGCAGAAGAGAGTTTATCAGCACGTCTGAATTCCCGACAGATGAAGCATCTAGCAGATAAAGATAATCTTCAAAAAATAAGTATTTATTGCCTTTATTTAATGTTTCGATTTAATTCGCTATTTCATTTTAATATATATGTTGGAAATATTTTCTTATAATTATTTGAGTTAAGCCTTGAAAATATATGTAAGAAAAAAAGCAGAGGAGAGATTAATCATACATATCTGAGAGGAAGAACACAATTTTTAGTCACTGAAGGGGAATGACCCTAATGTAAAGATGTAAATTACAGAATATGTAACTAAGTAACTATATACTAAATTTAAGTATGTACATTTATATCGTTTATTTTCCATTACCTACCGACTTCTCATGATATTTCAAGATGTTGTATCTCTGTATACTGTTTTTAAGTTATTCATATCTAAGACCTAGCATTGAGCTTTCAATTATATTGAAATAATTTTTATAGTTTGTCTCTAGATTTAAAAAAAGACAGGACTTCAATTTCTAAAGTAGAAGTGTTGCCACATTTTACTCTAATGTGACCCTCCTAAGAATAAATTTCTGTAAAAAAGCTTTTTAGTGGATCTCTATTTAAAAGAGATATATGCTTATTGAATTTCAACTCTGTAGGTTTATTACTTTAAAAATGAGAATTTTTATCCATAATACCTCTTTAATCCTTCTCAACACATACGAAAGTCGATTTCTGAAAAACCCATTCTTAGGGTGTATCTACTCAACAAAAGAAGCATTCTTACCAAACTTTAAGTATGTATGTCTTCGAGTTTCGGGTATTTCGTGATGAGTGAGTGAATGAGTGTGATTCGCGTTTCTCTTAAATTCATATATATATATATATATATATAATAATATATAAAAAAAAAAAAAAAAAAAAAAAAAAAATATATATATATATATATATATATAAATAGACGGATGGAGTGCCTGTATGGAAAAAAATAAATAAAACTATACTTAGATTTAATTAAACTAGGGAAAATCATGAAATTTTTGAGTTTAAAGCTCATTTTTTACAATTTTAACCAATAATGAATGTATAAAATACAATATATAAACCCGAACCATTATTCTGACTTTAAAAATAATGTAACTTACATATTCTTTTTAATTCTAAAATGATTAACTTCATTTGAAATAAAAGTATAAAAAAATAAAGGAACGTTTTACATTCGAAATATAATTTCAGAACTTATGAAGATCAATATTCAGAGAAATTGAGTACACAAGGAGAAAAATTTCTGACTACAGATTTGAAGTTTATATTCAAAGTGTAAATTATATCAGTAATACATTCTTCTTCGTATTTGAAAAGGAATTTGAGGTAGGGGAAGGTCGAAAAAACTCACAAGTGGAAGATTACAACATTATTTATGTACTGAAATGAAACATAAAAACCCAATACATGAGAAATTGTAATATACTACAGTTTTAATCAATCCTTACATTCTTATCTGCTTGAAAAAGCAACTGTATTTACTGCCAAAATAAAAAACTTAAAAAAATTCGAAGATAACCCTTCTTTAGTTATAAAGCGCAGTTTCTGCAGAATATTTACGATCGATTCTCACATGAAATATTAATCATTTTCGGTTAATAAAAGCCTCTCCTGGATGTTTTCTTTTTTCATTATTATTCAGATATCTAGACACTTTGTCAGTAAGTTAACGACATTAAAAGAAACCCAAAACTGAAAAAATTGGAACGCCAAGGATCAGTTATGATCTATTTTTTATTATATTTTCCTTATATGTCATTCTAAAGAGTATTGAAGGATGAGACACTAAATTTATCCATTAATGAAATGCTTTCTTTAGTCTTCTGTATAATTGAAGGCTTTGGGTTATGAACTGAAAAAATGAGATAATGTTTAGTTTCATCATATTTTTTCCTTCTATTTTTGGGTAACACATAATGATAATCTTAAGTCTCATCTTGAAATCATATTAAAATTCAAGCTTTCGAGTAGAGATAGTAACTATACGTCAAGTAGTAAAATTCAGCTTATTTTTTCTTTATTCGTTATGGATTATTGCAAGAAAGTAATTTTTATAGTTTATTATCATTATTTATAGTTAAGCAGAAGAAAATGGTGATACTTTTTGCTGATAAATCTGAAACTTTTCTTTTAAACATGTTAATCTATTGAAGCTTAGAGAAAGTTAAATTTTAATTTAGATGCTTAAAGTATAAAAATAAAATTATGTAGCAGATAAAACCTGGTAAAAATGAAATCTATTTCACAAAACTCAAAATTTCTGCACGCATATTAATTGTAATGCATGCTTTGAATTAATGAATAGCAATTAAAAATCGATGAAAATTTTTGTATCATAATAAACTTTATACAACACATTTATATATTTGAATAACTAGAGGCAAGTTTTTATTACCTTCCTTTTATACCTTTCTCCTAGTCTTACAAGAGGAAGAATTTCATTTTGCACTAGAGTTGGCGTATGTGAGAAACATTATTCATAATCGTTCATGCCAATTTCAAATTGTAATTCTCAGTCAGAGTGTTCTAAAATCACTGACAATGTTGTGAGTTAGAATTAGACTCCAAAAGTCTTCTCGAAACTTTGATTCTAATCATACGGAACATAATAATTTTATCAAAAAAAATTTCTGATGTATGTAATTTTTTTTTTCCATAAAAATTTGTATATTCTGTTGCCTAACGTTGGTAACGTTTTTATGATCTTGGCTTCATGGTCAACATGTCAAAATTTTTTCGCTGCATTTGATTTATACCTGTTTTTTACAGACAAATCTTCCTTCCTCGACATTCAGATTATTTTCTCAGAGAATCAGTTCTCCCACTATGAACTGTTTTAATTGCAAAATAACATTCATTAACACAACGGTTATAGTAACATTTTCATAAACGGTGTGATCACATTTTTTTAGTGAATTTGGGGATACAAGACAAATACGAGGGCTGTTTTTTAAATGAGGTCCGTTTGTTTTTTTAAAAAATAACAACAATATTTTGTTTCAAGAAACCTTTATTTTACGATTGTATTTACTTTTACCTATTTTTCTATATAGTTGCCGAGTTTATTAATGCACTTGTCATACCTTAGAACTAAGTTTTGAAAATCTCTTTAAAGAAGTATGCCGCCAGGTCGGACAGCCAAGAGTTCACGGCCGCTTTCACTTCTTCGTTGTCACTGAAGCACTTCCCACCAAGACTGTGTTTATGGTACCGGAAAAGGTGGAAATCGTTAGAGGAGCAGGATCAGGCTGTATGGTGCATGGTCCAAAACCTCCCAACCAAAAGATTCGATTACGTCCCGAGTCGTTCGCGAAGTGCGAGGCCTTGCGTTATCGTGGAGGAGCAAAACACCTTTTGACAGCATGCCACGCCGTTTACAAGTGAAAGTGGCCGTGAACTTTTGGCTGTCCGACCTGGCGGCAGACTTCTTCGAAGAGGATTTTCAAAACTTAGTTGTAAGGTATGACAAGTGTATTAATAAACTCGACAAATATGTAGAAAAATAGGCAAATGTATGTACAATCCTAAAATAAAAGTTTTTTGAAACAAAATGCTGTTGTTATTTTTTAAAAAACAAACGGACCTTAAATAATAAAGAGCTTTCGAAATCTTCTTTCTATACAGCAATATCTCCAGGAAATGAAACATGATACCTTCCCATTCCAGACAAATTAGTTTTGCATTTTAAATAAAATAGAAAAATACATAAGTTATGCAAAAATAAAACTTTCGAAACTTCATATGCACATTTCTGGGTGTCCTCTTGAACCGACTATAGAGAGGTCTTCATTTATGTTGGACAAAACGATATATTTCATATACATGATAACAATGAGCATATGAACTCTTCACACATGAGTTCAAGTTCACACTGAGAACAATTCAGAGTATCTGCTGATCTGTAAGGAACAACACAACAGATACAACCAATCCAATAATGTTAAGAGACATTGTTAGAGAGGTGATGGAGCTATACTTTGAGTAGAAATATGTTTAGGTGGTTGTACTTACTTGATTTGTTCCATGGAGGAACTACGGTAGGTGCAAGCTATCAGGTTGAAATATTTGATCAATGTGCTTACACATATGCAATTGCTATTGGTAATGAATTCATTCAGATGTATTGGAATGCGCGAACTCACTCAACTGTGCTTACTTAGTACTATCTTGAAGATCGCAGTTTGAAGGAAATACACTCCTGTCCATAAATTAAGGATAATTAAGAATCACGCTGAACTCGAACTTTAAAATAAACATATCACACGTAAAATGACTGTACACATCTTCAAGAACCATATGCAAATTGCAGGAAGCCACCTTATGACACCGATAGTACGTCACAATATCCAGAGTGTAAGAGGGGAATATATAAGGAATACAGACAGAGAAGTAAAATTGTTCGCAAACGCTTTTTAGCCTTTTATTGCAATAACCACATAGTTACGACACAAATAACGCATTTGGATGATTTTTTACGTGGTAGAGCTATCGGCCGTCTGCAAGGTGGGAGTACCCAGAGGGAAGTATTTGAGGAACTTGTAATTTCCCAGAGTGTCATCTCCAAGCTTTGACAACGATTTCCAGATGATGGTAATGTGAGTAGACGTTACAACACAAGTCGCCCCGAGTTACTACGCCGTATGAGTACCGGTATTTGGCAGTTACTATCAAAAGAAACAGCCAGAGCACAGCATCAGACCCGTCTCGTCTGCTCTGTTCCGCCACTGCTACGACCATTTCAAGGTAAATCTTGTACAGACGTTTAGGAGAGATTGGTCTATATTCTCTTGAATCTATCAGATCTGTTCCACTTGCTGCAACTCACTGCCCCCTGCGGTTAGCCTGAATTAAAGAGCATGCATTGTGGATATCGCAACAGTTGGGTTTGTGTGATGTTTTCCGACGAATCCAGATTTAGCTTACAAATGAAGAGCGTCAGGTACCCATGATACCCAAGAGAACATCTTTAAACGACACCGTTTCGGTGGTGCAGAATTGCTTGTTTGCGAGGATGAATTATTCTTTTGTTCTAGATCTGACCTGCATGTTCAAACTGGAACTATGTCATGAAAAATCTATCGTCATTTTTGAACGACATATATGTTTGTTTCGGGGCCCTATGGACGCAGAATTTGTGTATATGGATGACAACGCCCGTCCTCACTCTTTAAACATCATAATAGAATGTCTTCCATCGGAGGATATCACCCGTAAGGCCTGGTCAGCATTCTCACCGCACTTGAATCTAGTAGAGCACGTGTGGGGCTTGCTTGGCCGACGAGTTCAGCCCATCAAACATCTCCTACATGTCTATCGGAACTTCGGTGAGCATTGCTTGATGAGTGGTGTAATATTTTCCTAGATCAACTTAATACTTAGCATGCCTAAGCATTTTATGGACTGTATTGCATCGTCTGAGTGGCATACTATGTAGCAACAATCATGCCAAGTATGTAATATTAGTTTTTGTAAAAGTTTTTCTTTGTAATTTGTTCTAGGGAGCAAAAATCACAATTTTTATTAATGATATCAAACATATAGAATCTTTTTTGCTCTATACATTTATTTAATAAAAAGGCTTTACAAAAAAGTCACATTTGTTTTGCTTCTGACTCTTTCTTTTCCTGAACTTGTATTATCCATTATTTATGGACATGAGTGTAAAACAGCCACAGAACTATCTCTAGACCTGAATTAGAACAGCACATTTTGGGGCTACCTTGGTAGATACGTTGATGCTTTTTCTCCTCCAAGCTTTTTAAATGAGCTGCAACAAAGTTTTTAGTTTTTCACGAGTCGAAAGCAATATTTAGCACCATTCAATAAGTTTGCATTTTCTGGGATATATCATTAAAAGAAATGTCATTTTCCATGCATCTCAATTGTTTCTAAAAATATATAACACTAGAGGTTGCTTTTTAGATTATTTATGGTTTCTGCATTTAGTCTTCACGCCATCTCTTATTTCTGCATTGTTTTCAGAAGACTGATTTCTTTTATATGGACTTAATTATTTCAAAATGGTATCTTTTTAGACAACAGATTTTTTTATACGAAATTCAACAAATTGACGATTGGAACATAAATTTGTCGAAGTACCATATTATCCATAAAATATTAGCATCCAGTACTTATTGGTAAAAAGATTTCATAATGGTAAATTTTATGCAATTTTTCATTAATGTCTGAGTGAGAGTTCTATGCAATTTAATCTTCTACTATTAAGTTGTACATCGTGTTTCTAAGTTATAAATAAGCTTTCGTTTCGTAAAAAAAAGTTAACGTAGATATAGGGCATGAAGGAAAATTTGAGGATAAGTGTTTGTGATTAAATTGTAAGTAAATTTGCACTGATTGTTATTTCCACTTAGTTGTTTTACTGTGGCAAGTTTTTACGCCCAGTGTTCATTTTAATTCAAATTACAATTTCCTTAAGAAATCGGAAATATTGAAGACATTTTAAAGGGCAAAATAATATAAATGGCAAACGAATGAAACGAAAAGTTCAAAATGCAATCTGCAGCTTTCACAAGTAACCGAAACTATATGCCAGCGCAAATTGTACTTTTTCTAAAATCCATCAACTATACGAAGGAAATAGACTTATCCTATCATTTAATTGATGAATCCGAAATTACTTGACGAAACAACTTTGTAGAACTTCGTCACTATATCCTTCAAAACTTCACAGACATTACATTAAGCTCTAATCGGCTACTTCAGCAAATCCTTTCAAAGCTGTAAAGGACATCAAAGGATAAGTGCTGAAAATGGCGTTGCGAAACGGGAAGAAGCGAGATCATTTAGAATCGAGAAATTGTTACAGTTTTGATTCGAGTTTAATGGAAAGAAATTTGGTTTACCGGAGGGATTTTCGGTATTTATCGTAATGGTTTCAACTTGAAGAAGAATCTTTCAAAGTAAGTGAACAAAACTTATTTTCTACAAAGTTTTATTGTGATAATAATAAGTAAGGTTTAGAAGTGGAAAAATAAAGAGTAGCTGAGAAATCTTTGAGTAAACGTTCGATTGGTTTGAGTGCACTTAGGGTCTATTTTGTTGTTTTCGTTCGTAAGAATGTAACAGATTATACTGTAAAGAAATAAAGTAAATTATTATACAAAACTAATACAAAAAAACTGCATGATAAACTTTAAAATGTAACTTTGTTGGAAAATAGTTATTTTAGATTGCTTTGTTTTAATTGCCTTTAAAATACTTAAATTTTAAAATAATAATAAAAAGCTAAATGTGTATAACATGGAATATAACAATGCGATTTTTCAAATGATAAGATGATAATATTAAGTAGCGACTATTTTTATACCAAATGCATAGAAATAACATTATATATATATATATATATATATAATTTTCTAAAGCATTAAAACATCATGTTGGTATATTTATTACTGATTCTTTAGATTTTGAATTTTTGATAGATTTATTAGCGATTCCACGAAATATAAGATCATTAATTGTTTTCATGCAACTTACTAATATAGATTTAATATTCCCTAAACAAACAGTGAGGCCATTTGTATAAATGACTAGTTATTTCCTTCGCCTAAACACGTGACAATATTTTTTATAATGCGTTCTTCCTTGCTCTTCCCTGTATATAAAAGTTTTATTTTTGAATAATTTCCTCTCGTGTCTTGTCTTCGCTATGTAGCTATCGCGTTTCTTTGATATTTGTTTCCATGTATTTGTCTTCATCAAAATTTAAAGCGCACGTGTGTGTTTTTGTGCTGGATGTTTTCTGTGTTGTGTTTATGATATTTATGTGTGTTCATCTCTACATGTTTAATAAAATAAATTTCTTGCCAAACAGGTCAATGCCTGGTCAATGCAACATTGCCAACATGTTTACACCCCTCGCCAGGATTACAATATATATATATATATATATATATATAACTCATTCACCTTCTTTACCTTCCTTGTTTATCTTATACTCTTCCAGAAAGCACTTCTAACTATTTAGGATTCAAAAATATCACAGACTTTGACTTATCTGCACTTCTTTAAAAACTTCAACGTAATTTTGTCCAATTAAGGTTTTTATTAATTGATTTTAAAATGTTTCGTAAATTTTTGAAGAATAGTTTAATTTTAATGAAGCATATATATTAGTTCCAGCATTCAATGTGTACATTTTATCCTTTGCATTTTTTGTGATGGAAATTTTCTTAAATGAGAAGATTCATTTAGCTTAAATTATTACGGAAATGAAAATTTCCATACATGTTAGGTTGAGTAATCCAATTTTTTTCAGGAGAATAAAAAAAAGACTTACTTAACAAAATAGAAGAAACTATGTCTTAAACTATAATATATATATATATTTCTCTTGTAGAGAAATTTTGATTACATAATATATATATATATATATATATATTCATATATAATTCTTAAAATATGTGAAAATCCATTTCATCACATACCCAAAATGTTTTTCTTTTCATAGAGTATAACTAATGTCACTGAAATTGCATTATGGAAAGTTCAAAACACAAACAGGAAAAGCAGTTCATTTTTAAATGCAAAATTAGCTTTTTGTTTCAGTGCGATTGAGATTGTGTTTATATGATCAACATTTAAGGAGAATATATAACAGTGAAAACAATAATTGATTATTAAAAAAATAACTTTAGGAATTTTTTATAGGTGTTCAAATTTTTAAAAAATAACTATAAGGATAAAAAAAGTTTGAAATATTTTCAAATTCCATGTCAACAAATTTCGATTATCGATTTGAAATTTATTTGATTAATTAGTAAGCAGCGTACTTGTGTACATTAAGGGCAGCATTGAATTAGCAGGAATTTCAGAGTTGCACATAAAATTATATTAGACCAAATATTTTAGACAATTAATGCATAAATATTATGCTATTGTTAACACGTTATAAGAAAAATCACATTTCTATTATCAAATAAATGCAGAAATTGTTTTTGAAGAATTTTAAATTTCATAAGACTTGATGGTTGAATTGTGACATTTAAATAAAAGTCTAATCTTGAATACACAGATATTTAATGTAGTAGCTCGAATAATGTAATAAAGAAAAAATTAAATCTCTCTCTCTATATATATATAACTTCGACCTTTCAATTGAAACAGAACACATTATTTTTAAATGCATTTTCTATTGTATAAATTTCTTTTTACGCCATTTAATATATGCAAATAAAGGGCAAGGCTGGCTCCTTAAAACATTGTTTCATACTGCATGCTTAAGAATGCCTCGTAAGATATAAATTTGTCATACACTGTTTTCTTGATTTCTTTTAATTTTAGCTTTCTAATATTTTACTATAATATAACTATATAGGGAGTCGCGAAAAATTTAATGTTCTTTCTCTAGATGCAAGTTGTAAATTTTTGAAGCCATATAGTTTTAAACATCTAATTTCTGATTATAATATACAAAGGTTTCATTAATATTGAAATTTTTAGTGTATTCATCCATCCTAATAATAGCATTGTTAAAAAAGCTTTTCCAATCTTATTAAAGAATAATATATAGAATTTTTATCATTGATAAGGTACAAAAGTTACAACCCGGTATATCAAGAATCTTTATTTCAATTCTGTCCCAATGATATATCATTATTAATTTAATTTTTGCTTTATTTTACCTTCCGTTTTTACAATTAATACATTTAACATTCTTCAGTGAGTTTAATATGTAAAGTTTAAAGATAAATGTATTAATTCCATGCTTTATTTTAACAGATGCTTTTTTTAAAGAAAAATATAACTCTGGAAAAAGAAATTTAATTTCTCACTACAGAAACAGATAATTTGCAATTTGGTAGTAAAGACAATTAATTAAATGAGACAAAATTGCATTTTCTCTTATTTTTTGAAATGTTTAATAATTTAACGTTCATAAGTTCTTTGTTTTTCCTCGTGCAAAATTTAAAATCAATAACTGATGCTAATCTGTTGTACTTAATGAATTTTATTTAACTTAAATAATTAGAGAAAGTAAATTTTAACTAGAAACTCTGCATCTAATTTCTAAAAAAATAACATTCCTAAAGCACAATAATGCTTAAATGATTACGAATTCTCAAGAGATAAATACCATTTTTCCTCATCCAATTTAGTTAAAAACGGGAGTAAGAGAAGCAAATTATTTTCTTGTGCTGAAAAATTCACAAATTTGTTATTGTTTCAAAACTGTCTGCGTAATGTGTGTGTTCTGTTCCTTCCAAATAATGCATCAGCCTTTCGGTTTTTATAATTAAATTTAGTGCTAATTCTTTCTATAATATTTTATTATAATTGTATTTGGAGCTAATTATTTCTATAGCGTACCCTCTGTAAAAGGTAGAAGCATATTAGTGGAATGTTTTAAAAGAGTAAATTACTTCCACTATTTAACTGTCTATTTCAATTACTTAATGTATTGTGTCACTACTACTTGAAAACACATGGCAGTGTAGCTTTGTGTAAGTGAGTTATACTTAATATTATTCAAGGCTTGCTGTGTTAGAGAAATATTATAGCAAATAATGAACCTTATATGCTTTATTCAAATGAATTTAAATTCTACAATGACACTTTTTTTTTTAAATATTTGATATATTTTTTTGATACGTTTTTTTTTTTTGCACACTTTTTAAAACTACGAATCAAACCTCATAAATATTATATCTATCAACTGCTTGAAAATATTTTTAGGCGCTTTATATATCATAGTGGTGAAATTGTATTAAAGCAACAATTTGCAAAGTGTACTTCGATTTAGTAAAATATGCAATTTCTTCCATAAAACGAAATTTGTTAACCTTTTGAGCTAGATCTGTTTTAATTATTTTCAATATATATATGTATATATATATATATGTGTGTGTGTATTAACCTTGTGTGGGTTCTTTTACTGATCGGTGTGTTCGAATTGATAAAAAATAATGACAGTCCATTTTTGTCCCAACGATTTATTTTTCTCTTTCTACGGGACACATCACAAAAACGTATAAATTATGAAGATGTTAACAGATTGCAAAATCCATCGTCCAGCAGTCCTTCTTCCTCCAACCACGTTTTTCTTGTCTCCGGCTTTCTCGCTTCCGCTGCCTTCTTTCTGCCGCGTCCGGTCAAGGCCATCTGAATAAGAAGGCCGCGCCAGTCAGATGGTTAGAAAGAGTCACATGACCAAAGGAGGGAATGAGATTTTTTTTGGCGGGACCCATGATTACTCACGCTTCCATCTTGTCTGCTGACATATCTGTTTCCAAGTGTGTTTTTTAGGATAACTTTAGGATTACTTTTCACGAAAATTTTACCATTCAGGAAGACTTTGTATGCCATAAAGAAAGGTACGATATATATACATTATTGTATAACTTTATTGTTGAGTCATTATCGAATTTTTTTCTTTTGAGTCTTGAGGACATGGTGTAATACATTGATGCTTTTGTGCCAACATCCTTAATTATTTGTAAATTAAGATATTTTATTTTATATGAGAAGTTAGTGTTTAATGTTATATTTTTTTATTCTTTCAAATCTTAGTTATCTTAAAATTTTTTTCATAATTCAACCTAAAACTGCACACATTTTATAAAAAATGCCTCGTTATTGTTGTGTACCAAATTGTTCCTCTAATAAACCAGGCAGCCCTACGTTTCAGTGTTTCGTTTCCCAAAAGATGAACAGTTGTTACAAACTTGGAAAAGAAAATTCCAAGGATTTTAAAAACACTAACAAGAGTGTAGTGTGCATTAAACATTGTGAAAAAGATAAAATTACAGACAAGACTGCTACTGTTATTGAAATACTTAGAGCGTATCCAAAATTATCAGAAAATGCATAGCCTTGCAATATCTCTGGTTGTCCATCCTATTTGAATGAAAAAGTTAAAGAACACTCAGTGACAATTCAACGAAAGGAAAAAATGAAACAATTAGACGACCAATTGTTGACTAATTCTATTGAGAAAGACGAAATTACCAGTTTTGAATACTTAAAAGAAAATCTGTTAATGCCAGAAAATCCTATATCTGATTTCTTATCTAAAAATAATGTTCTAAAACATGATTGTGAAAGTTGCATAACATTTATTTTTATTAATTGTAAAAATTGTCCTTCTATTTTAAAATCCCTGAAAATAAATACAGATCTCTCTATTGTTATATTTAATAATAATCGTCAATTAAATATACCTTCTATTGGAAAAATTCTTAATAATCCTCCTAGATTAACATATTTCAATGAATTACTAAATATTCTTAAAACATAAATGTCTTTGAGGAAATCTGTTCTATTAATTCTGTCCCTGATCATGTTATAGCTATTCAATCATGGGAGAAGTATATTGAAAATTGTAATGCTGAAAATTTTGAGGCAGCAAATTTTATTTTTGAGCAAATGAAATTATTAAATTCAAATAAACATGGCTATAAGTATAGCAGTAATTTAATGGTTTTTTCTTTCTGCATGTACATTAAATCTACCGCATGCTATTCCTACGTATGGGATAAGGGGAATATAATTCTTCCAAGTTTGAGACAGTTACAGAGACAGTTACTCCAGGTTTGTCAACTTTGGAGAATGAAAATTATCTACGAGGTAGATGTAAAGAACTAAAAAACAACGAGAAACAGGTAATAATACAAATTGATGAAATTTTCATCAAATCAGCGATTATATATAAGTGTAATAAAATTGTAGGACTTACAGAGAAAGGAAAAGCAGCTACTATGATTCAATGTTTTTTATACTCTTCTTTATTGAGTAAAAATAAAGAAATAGTATCATTGAACCCTGTAAAGAACATGAATGCTGAAGATTTGCATTCTATGACTTTAGAATTTTTGTCACTAATGGAAAAGGTAGGTTTTTCAGTTGTTTGTATTATAAGTGATAATAACAGAGTAAATATAAATTGTTTTTTCTAAATTGTGTAATGGTACCATTATTCAGAATCCAGCTAATAATACAAGAAAATTACTTCTTATTTTTGATTCAGTACATCTTATCAAATGTATACGAAATAATTGGTTGAATCAGAAAGATGCTGATTCTTCTTTAATGTATCCTGATCCTTCAGAATTTTCTCAAATCCGAAAAGCATCTTTTTCATCATTATTTAAAATTTATAATGAAGAAATGAACAATTTTGTTAAATTAGCTCCTAAATTATGTTTGAAAGCTTTGAAACCAACCAATTTTGAAAAACAAAATGTTAAATTAGTTTAAAATTTTTTTGAAGAAAGCTATGTGCGACTGCATTTAATATATTACAAGATAAATTAGGCTACCGAGAAATGTTTAGGGACACTGCAATATTCATCAAACATATTTTTGATTTCTGGCAAATAATGAATATTAAAATCCAACTAAGGGTCAAAATCTTAAATTGAAAAACAGTGTTCCCTTTTCGTCAATAGATGATGATAGATTCCCTTTTTTTCAAAATTTGTTCAGTGACTGGACTGCTGGAAAAATTTAAAACAAAATAAACGAGAAGGATGTTTCAGCGGGGAAACATTTTTTGCTTTGAGGCATACAGTAAAAATACCATCCCAGAACTTATAAAGTATCTTTTAACGGAGCAGAATTTCAAATATGTTTTAACTGGAAAGTTCCAATCTGATACTTTAGAAGCTAGATTTGGGCAATGCAGACAAATAACCGGATCAAATTTTCATGTTACTGTGCAGGAAATTTTGCAAGTTAAAAAAAAGTTGCGCATTAAAAGTGTGTTAACTTTGCACTCGGATAAAAATAGTACTATTTTACGAAAAAATTTTATTTCAAATAATTCAGGTGAGATATTTAATGTTAAATTAGATATTAAGAATTTAAACGAAATATTAAACACTACAAATAAATCAGATGATATTTCAATATAAGAGTATCAAGTTTTAATGTACATAGCGGGTTATTGCATGCACAATATAAAATTCAAATGCTCCGATTGCAAATATACATTTGTTTTAGACAAGTAGATTAATTTAGACTCAAAAATTGTCGAAGAGACAAAATATTTGAGACTTCTGGATAGAGGAGGTTTAAAAATGCCCACAGATATTGTTATGAAAGTCATTTCAACGCAATATTTCATTTTTAATTTGTTGATATCGAGAACATTTGAATCAAAGTTTCTTAAAGTTCATTGCCAGTTATCTTGCATTACAAGCATAACAGAAGCTTATCTGGAATTACATGAGTTGTGGAATGTCTTGCATTCGATTTATTCACCTTGTGTAAATTGTAACATACCTGCATTTTCATATTTAAAAAAAATATTCATTACATTCGGGAATATATGCTTAAATAATTATTCAAAAAAGCGCAGTGAAGAAATTTTAACTGTGAAGGACAACCGAAAAATAAAGAAATTTAAGGCTAATTAAATTAGTTTGCTTTTTATATTTTTCTGCTTTATTTATTTAAATGTTCAATTATCAATTCGAATATTATTCATTGTGCCTGCTACCCTTGTGATTAATTTTTTTATATTTATACATTTTATGAATTGTTTACAAAATTATTATTTGAAGAAAAATTCTATTTATTTACGCTATTCGTTTAAATTATTTTCATGAAGATTTTAGCATTCAAAGTATGTAAAATGTTATTTTTTAATTTCAAAACTTTTGTTTGGTTTTTAGATGTTTTTACCGTAGCATATATTTAATTTTAATGCATAAAAATAATGTAATTAATAGTTTAAATAATATCATCCCAATTGCAAAAGATTCAAAATTTGAACCTAATCAGTACGTTGCCTCATTAATGATATATTCCATGAAAAGGCTTTCTTTCCCGATTATTTATAGATAAGTGTATTTACTAATGTATACATATATTTTTAGTGTATAATCTAGAATCTATATTTGCTATATAATTACTATGGTGTCTAAAACTGCGTCATTTCTATATTTGTATATATTTTTGCATACATTTTTTTAATATAATAATATGCCTCTAGTGCTTTACTTTTCATATTTTCTTTGCAAGTAAATGTTTCTTTTTTATATTTTATTTCATTAAAATTATTTTATATTTTTGAATATTGGATGAATGAATTATTTTAATTGAATACATTTTTAACATATAATCCAAAATCTATTTTTGCTTTATAATTACTGCGGTGTCTAAAACTGTTTGTCATTTCTATATTTGTATATATTTTTGCATGCATTTTTTTATAATTATGTTTCTAATGGTTTACTTTTCATATTTTCTTTACTAGTAAATGTTTCTTTTAATATTTTATTTGATTGAAATTATTTTATTTTTTTAAATATTGAGTGAAGGAATTATTTTAATTGTATATATTTTAACATATATATATATAATCCAGAGCTTATTTTTGCTTTATATTTACTGTGGTGTCTAAAGCTGTTCGTCATTTCTATATTTGTATATATTTTTGTAGGCATTTTTTTTTTTTTATAATTCTTTCTTTTGTTATGATTCATTGATTCTATGAGCATAAAAAAATGTCCTTTCACAGGAAAAAGGAATTCCAGCAAAATGTTTATGAATTCACATGATTTTTTATTAATATGTTTCTAATGTTCTACTTTTCAAATTTTCTTTGCAAGTAAAGTTTTTTTAAAATTTTATCTGATTGAAATTATTTTACATTTAGTCAGTTTTTTCTTAGATTTTTCTTCTACTGTTATGAGCCTTTCACGAGTGATATTTGTCCCTTTTCTGGGAAAATATTAGACATAATTCTAGCGTATTAATACATAACTTTTATCAGAAAATATTTTAAGTGAGAACTAAAAAAAATCAATAAAATGTGGAAATATTAGTCTATGACCTGAAAAGAAATAAATGTCGGAAGCATTATATTCCTCACAAAGGGAGTGCGTGTAGTAAAGCATTCCCTCCTATCGTGACGTCATATAAAGGCTGTCATGCCCTGATCTTCAAGGTGGTCTTGGTCATGTCCGGTCTGGTCTGGTTTCGTCTCGTCTCCCTTGTTGCCGGGTCTCTCTCTCTACATATGCCGGAACCGTTGCTAGATTCCCATATTTGTAATTAAATTTTATTTTATGTAACATCTTCAAGTCTTAAATTAAATACCCAATTATTTTTTCGAACAGATGGTTCAAACAAAACACTTTTAATCTTAGATCGTTATTTTTTTATAGCCTCCGTATGTCATACTTAACTCTCAACTTGAACACATAAACTAAAAAGGCACTTAACAATTCTGGACATAAGTAGCCCCCCAATTAAATTTGTACTTGGCGTCCGTGTTCTCTCAGCGTGACATGTCTCGATTGCTAACTGAATAAAACCGTTTTTGAAAAAGCTTGATGTTGACTTGAAGCATCACATTTTTATGTATAATTTATATTGTTATTCCTATCTAGTAATGAATTTAATTGTGTAAGGAAAAAGTAGCTAGTAGGAAAAATTAGTAGTAGAATATTAGTAGTACAAAAGTATGAGATGTATACTTAAGCACATTTCCTCTCTTATTTTTACAGCTCAATAAAACTCACTTAAAGATAATAAATTTTGGGTATAGACAATAATTAAAACTTAATTACTAATAATATTTCTTCGTTATTGGTGTCGCTCCTTTTCCTTAATCCTAATTTGTTATCTTAAGAATAGTGTATACAAGCCCTGAGTTAAGCTTATTTTAAAATTCATCAAATACTGCTAAAGGATACCTGAAATATTTGTGCACAAACATTTTTATCAATTACCTTAGTATTTCCCCCAAATTTTTAAACTAAGCATGAAATAATTATTTTCCATTCATAAAAATAACGAGATATATAACGAGACGTCCTATTTTTTTCAAAATTATGGTGTTTTGAAAAATATAAATTATTAAACATATTTATAAAACAAAGCAAATGCTGATGCACTTTCCTTGAAGAAGTTACAAATATTTTCATTTCTCACTGCTTAAAACTTCTAAATCCAAATTTTAGCCAGTAAAATCTAAGAAATATTCGAGTTCACAACTTACGGTGACAAAATGCAGTTTCAAGGGTACATATACAATTTTAAATATCATGAATTATCAACGTATTTTTCATGTATTAATGAAAAAAGAAAAAAAATAATCATTGTTTTTGTGGAATTAATGTAGTTTAGTGTTTCTCTTACAAATAAATTCTGCCAAAAATAAGCTTTATTTTTCATTTTAATTTTAAAATATTCAGTACTAGTATTCAGTATTTAACTGAACTAGTATAAAGATTCAGAATTTAAAAAAAATATTCACTCTTTTGTTTCTGATACATAACCATTCTACTATTTAAAAAAAATTAAAAATATACAACTTATTGTGTGCTGCTATGAGAAGTTTTGAACACTTCAAAAAATTTAGCCTTTATTTAATTTCTGCATGCAATGACTTAAAAGCTTCTTAGAGTGATATAAATATGCTAAAGACATATCATAGCATATTAATATTTTAAATGAACGCTATATTTTTATATGATTTTAATTAGTCACTATAAATTGTAAGTTAAATAATTTTTGATAGAATTCATGAATAATACCCTTGCTTTAAGATCTTCGTTTTTAAATCTAGTTTCTTTTGACTGAAATTTGATGTATTTAAATTGCATTATCAATGCTGATAATTATTTATATTGTTTGCTTCTTAGTATTTTTGAAAAGGGCAAATTTTAATATTTAACCACTTAAATGTCATGGGCGTACATATACATCTCGCTCAACTGGTGCGTTAAAGGCCCGGACGTTTTTCCGAAAAGCGTTATTTTTCTTTGCGCTGCTATCACAGTGAAACTATCCCAAATAATTTGAAATTCAATGAAATGACATTGACAGTGCTTGAAAAGATTTACATATTTCAGAGAAAAATTTGCTTATTTATACCTTATCTTTGCCAGGAGGGAAAAACTGCGTGTGAAGAACCTGTGGCACCTGAAAGCGAGTCACGTAACTTTTAATCAGGTGTTAAGTGGTTATATCCTTCTACACATAGAATTTTCAATTATTGAATGTAACTCGTAAATCTAATTCTTTTTAAAATTATATTGTCCTGTCAATCAAGTGAGTGACTGAGTTTACAGTGACGTCGCAACATAAAGATACATGAAAGTTATTGACGACGGACTTCGTACTTTTTAGTCATGATCGAGTGACGTGGACGACACCTGAGCTCTGTCACCCAATCTCCTAACTTCAACACCACACCAATCCCTATCAATCAAAGACAGAATATTAAGAAAACGCATTATATATGTGTGCGTGTGTGTTATTACATTACAATAGTAAAGTTACATTTGCATTATAATAGTTAAAAAAAGCTGTTTAAATCCTGCAAAAGTTATTATTCATGTTTTTAAAATGTTTCTGCTACATGTTCAAATGTAATAATGTTTCTCATAGCATTGCTCACAACCTGATGCAGATAATATATTTATCCATAACCAGTTCATTCAGCTGTCTAATCATTGATTAAATATGTTCTCACAGCTTAGAAAAATTATATATATTTATGTGTGAAAATCTTTTTTTGTGAAAGATTGCACTTAAGATATATTTTCTGCATTAATCATGTCAAAAACGGTAATTTAATTTTCGCAAATTGATGGGAGTACAATGAAATTGGAAGAGCTAGCTGCAATATTGATAAACCGAACGTGATTACACTTAAAAAATTTCTTCAGAAACTTAAATTTTTATTTACAAAATCTTTCTAAATTAATACTCTCGCGATATAAAAATATTAAGGAAAATTTCGCGTGTGCAAATTAATTGAATGAAATTATGTGTTCGTCACTTTAAATACTTTGGATATATCTCCACAAGATAGAAAACGTCTATCAAATGTATCAGTTACAAATGTTGACGTTTATAGCTCTTTATTTAATTAAACTCTATAAAGGTTTCAGAAATCAGAGATTTTAATTCTGGGTTGTCAAAGCTGAAGAGAAAAACGATGAAATCGAAAGTATTTTTATCTTTTTGTTCCGTAAAACAGAAGCGAAATTAATTTTTTTCTTTGTTGAATTTCAAATGAGATTATTTTGGAAACATATATGAAGAGGAACCAATTTATCTTTCTTTATTTTAACTGTAAAATAGAATCCATTTAAAGAAAAATGCTTTGAAATTTCTTAGTCATTAAACTGATGGCTTGGTCAGAAATTTATTATAAACTGATTCGAATTTGCAGATCTGTAGCTATATTTTATTTCTACTCATTATGTTAAATCATAATATGAGAAAATTATTGTCTAAATATAATTGTATTTATAATTTTTAAAAAAATCAATATTGTTACTTTGGGATAGGAAAAAACTATCCAGATTTGTCCTTGATATTAAATACTTATTTTCAAATATTTCAATACCATATTTTTCTCACCGCTAAATATGACGCTAGAATAATATGGTATTTGAAATGCTGAATTTTTTTGTTAAGTTAGTGCAAGATCAGTTTTTATGACAGAAGTAAAAATTTGTAAGCAAAATGTCGTATTTTTGTGCAATGTTTGAATTGTTTTCACATAAAACTGTTTTGGTGCTTTCATTTGAATAAAAGTACTTTGATCAAACTCGAAGAAAAGCTACGTTTAATTAAAAACTTTACATTTCATTGCTTGTATTATCATCAATTTAATTGTTTAACATACTAAATTATGTTTAAAACCAAATCCTTTTTTTCAGTATCCTAATAATATGAGATAAGTAGTGCGCAAAATAAGACTAAAATGATTTAGTTGTTATGATATGACATTTATCACACTACAATAGCCAAATAACTATGATGAGAGTGGTAATTTTAGTAATCACTGTCTAACACTCATGGCCAGTGTTGTAGATGCCCACTAAATAATACCGATGATGAACGTTTAATCTTTCTAGCTTCAAAATATATGGTGAAGAAGATTGGAGTTCCAGTGTGGATCTCATCAAATGATTGTGGTTCAAAATTACAAGGTTCATTGAGAATAGCCGTGTAGATTCGTAGCATGGCAATAATAAATATTGAATCCAAATGAATACATCAACTTTGAGTTTTACTGTATTTCCTGTAATCAGATACTTAAAAATGAAAACAGTCTTTTGTCTTAATTAGCCTATGACAATGTAGCATTTCATATAAATTGTTTAAAACTGTATTCGGATGGGTTGTATTACAGATCTAGTACACAATTAACCAATACACAAAATTGAAGTAATTGCCCTTTTGGAACATGCTATACATGTATAGGACTTTAATTTACAAATGTGTAACTTTAGAATCTTTCACCATAATGCTTATTAGGCAATCCTTTTTCAGAAAAAAATCTAAAAAGAAAAGTGTTGGAGAATAATTTAAATTGCAAAAGGTGGTCAAAATTTAATACCATCCTTCCATTCCTTGCAGAAAGTTCTAACGTAAGACTTAAATTGTATAAAAAAAATTAAGTTTAAAAAGTATCAGATATCATTGCTGGAATGTTTGCTACAAAAAAAAAAAGAAATAGAAAACAGATCCAACAAATTAAATAAATTTGTATGAATTCCAAAAAAAAAAAAAAAAAAAAAAAAAAATCTCTAATTATAGAGAAAACTTAAATAGCTTCACCTTTTCCATGGTCATATTTGTCCAATAAAATGCTAAGAAATGAACTGGTTGAACTATTTTACTGTTCATAAATGAGAATGAGTCAACGATTCGTACAACATCTTCTGAAGTAATGAGAAATCAAAAATATTGTGATAAATACAATAATTTCTCAAGAAGATGTAAAAGACCTATTTTTTTCCTAACATTTCTGCATAATAAAGATTCAGTGCATGTGATAAGTAATTGAATACGTTTCTTGGAATCATTAAATTACCATTTACAAGAAACTCAAATAGAATTTAGGAAATTCTAAAATAAAAAGAAAGAAGAAAATAGGATGAAAGAAAAAAAAAATACTCTTTTCTTGATGCCAAATAAAAGCCACATGCAGCAATGTGTTTTTCTTCAAATAACTATAATACGTCTTTAAAAAAACTAAATAAATAAAAATAAAGTGTCTTAAATAAAAATGAAAACTCTACTCCTATTTCGAAGTTAAAAGCTGGTTTTGAGATACAAATGTTCAAGTAAAAGGAATTTAATCTGTGAGGAGAAAAAAAAAGAATTTTTAAATAACATTTAGTGGAATGTGTCCAAAATCATTTAAGCTTTTGTAGTAAAACAAAAATTCTTGATTGAACTGCGAGTCTTAAAAAGATACAGTATTTTAGATGTTTTTGGAATTTATGAGTTTTTTTAGATGATGCTAAAAGTATTTTTAGTGCAATGTTTATTCCTGAAATATAGAAATCTCTTCTTAATGCTGCATGTGGCTTTATTCAGATCATCATGACATTTGAAAATATTTTTTGGTGAACTCCTTTTTAAATATTGACAGAACTGGATGGTGCTAATGCCCAACTAAGCATTAACAGAATATTGCAATTTATTAGCATCCATCTAATAAAAAAAAATAAGTATCTTGAAATTTATTAAAATCTCAAGAACATATTTTTCATTTTGTAGATACTTAATGGAATTAAGTATAATATTTTCAAGAATTTCAGAATCTATCACAGAAAATTGTAAAAATAAATCATGTGAAAAAATCTGATTTATTTTTAGTTTATCAGATGAAAAGTAAAAAAAAAAAAAAAATTTAAAAGAAATGCACGATTTTTTTAGGTTTTTAAATCAAGCTTGTAAATTATCTTGGCAATAATAATACTATCTTTTTTATTATATATCCAAGAAAATGTTAAATTCGTAGATATCGAATACAGAACACATCAAGAAAAATCGTTTCAAGGATATAAAAATATTCCCTAGGTATGTATTTAAAACCATACTGTATTTCAGATTATTTATTTTTAACTGTTTTTTCTAATTTTAACTGAATAGTTTATTTTATTAGATGATGATTCCAAAACTGACCATTGCGTTTTCAAGATTTCAATTACGAAAACAATAACAAAGGGAAAAAAATTATTAATCAAAAAGTATGGCAAATTTTATATTTAATCCTATTCGTAACGAGAAGAAATTAAGAAACCCTTTCTTTAAAACTTTTGTATATTTGTAATACAAAAAGGTTGTAATATTATTTTATAATAACGCTGAATGTATTAAAATCATATATAATTCACAGAAATACAAACAAAAATTTATTAACTGTACTTAACACAAACAGAATTCATGCAAACTCATTCAATATCAGTATATTTCAATTTTATAAATCCTAACATAGGACATTAATTCAAAAGATCCATTACTATTTCAGTCATTTAAAAAAACTATATGTTTCCTAATGCTTGTAAACAACAGATAAAAAATTATTTAGGTAAAAAGAAAGGTATCTATCTAAATGGAAGGAAAAAACTTTTCGTTTAAATGTACTTCTTAAATTTCATTTCAATGGAAAGAGACCTTTCCTGAATTTCAGTAAATCTACATATCCAAAAATTTATACATATAAGACATACCTTATTAACAAACAAGCAAGAAAACAATTTAAAAAGAAAAACTTGCCACGTTTAGAAACAAGTGATTTTTTTTTTTGAGAAAGAAAAAGAATTTTTTTTTAGATAAAGAGTGAAAAAAACTTGAAACATATTCTAAGCAGAGATGATTAAACGCCAATAACTTTCAAACGTTCCATTCTTCGTAACATTTAATATTATATAATCACCCATAAAATACTTTATTGGGTTGTTAATTTAAAGAACAACAGTTGCTCAGTAGCTGGGAAAATAAAATCCATTTTTTCAGAATACATGAAAACTGTGCTTTCTTTTAGACAATTTTATCAATATTATGAATTATTTTAAATGTTGTATGAAATTAAGATGAAGTTATTAAAAAATTGAAAGATCAACCTATTTCACACAAACACTAGTTTGTACATTACTTTTATTTAATAACCCTAAACCCGGCATTCTTCATGCAAAAAGAGCAAACGGAATTTCACACGCGAAATATCTCATACTCAACGTTGTTTCCATTCTGTTTTTACCACAAAATTTGCACATAAATTTGAAAAAGGCAAAAAAGTAGAAAATACAATATGTTAATTACTCTTTTAGCTCGTAAATTTAGTTTTTCTGTTCTTTGCATAGGGCATTCAGTGTATTGTTTATACACTCCTTTGGCCTTCGTCGCAAGTAAGTGCGATATTTTCGCTGGATCTTAATTTTGTTTTAATTTCGTAGAAGCATTGCTTGATAGTTTGTACATTCTTTAATTCCTTCTATAAATCGAAATATTTATTATTTATCAAATGCCTGGCCATTGACCATCATACCATTAGACAAGGTGCTCTCCAATACATTTTTACAATATAGTCCAAACGAGACTCAAAAACGGGAATCAATCAGTTTAAAACTAAATAAATGAGCGCAAAGGCAGTCGTGTCCAGTCAACAATCTAAACTCAGTCACAGCAGTATCACGAGGAGATTCCGCGACACAGTTAGGTTTTAATAGCACTCTCGTTGATTTATTTTTGGCAGCAATGGCGGCAGCATCTCGAAAGCATTTTTTATAAATCCTAACAATTTCAAGTTTTGCTGAGTGAAGAGGCAGGTCTAGTAGATCTTTGGAGAATATTCGTGCCTCTTTTTGATAAAAGGTCTGCCATTATAAATCAAAATAAAAAACATTTCGATGTTTAGTAGGTGGTTTCTGAATCCTTAACAAAATAATCTGCGCATTTATTTTCGTAACGTTCAACAACGCAAAAGATATTGTCATAGGCCAATGTCAATATTGTCATTCTCTAGCCACTGAATAAGTTGGGGTTGTTTTATGAAGGGTGATAAATGCTCCCTCAGTTAAATTTCCTGGATCGATTTCAGTACAGGAATCATACTTGCTATTATACTCTTCGTCATTCGATTCTTCCTCATTATTCCAGCAAAGAGACTTTCTTCATCCGAAAGTACTGTGTTGTATTATATCTATTAAATATTGCATTTATTAAATTCCTTAAGTATCACATGTCTTTATTAAAATTACAATAAAGCGCCATAGCATAAGACAAATTTTAAAACGTGCTGATGCATTTAGAACTGTAAGGCGATTCACGCGCAGGGTGTGACATAACCGAAGATGCGGAATCCAAAAATATATATTTAGAATTTGTGTGCAAGCTAAGGACCCTCAAAGGATATGAACTTAAAGTCAGCTACACGAGAAACTACTCATTTTCCAAAAAAGTTTTAAAAGGAGTATTGAAAAAACGTCGGCGTTGGGTATGATATACCCTGTGCAAGAAGTGTCGGGTTAAGAAACTATCTGCTTTACATTTTGCTTTAAGCCACTTGAAACGTACATTTCATTTTTATGCTAATATGCATATTATAGATGATTTAAAGAGGAGATTTTCAGGCATTTTATAGCCTTATCTTACCATCATCTGAGATGAATTCTTCAAAAGTAAAGTCCCATGAAGGGGTTAGCTTAGGCCATACAGCTTTTAGTAGTGTTCCGTATATTTTCTTTTAGATAGATGGGCCACCACAATTTCCAGACTCTAACTTCATCGAAAATCTTTGGAACATTCTACGGAGAAGGTATTAATTAATCATATAAAATCTTAGAAACAGTGCAGCAGTTCAAAATCGCTCTTCTACATGATTAGAATATATCTCAGTTTCCTCCTGACAACCGTATAGGATATGTACTTCATTACGAAGAAATATTGATTTTGATTAGGAAAAATGTATTTTTTACAGAAATAAATTATTTTTGTAGAAAATATGATTTTTCTATTAATTTTAATATTATTGTTTCTTTGTACATTTTTTCTTGTTCATCAACAAATGTAGTGAAAAAAATTTGATTGTTTATTACACCATTCTTTTCATATATGTAAATCTCTCTCTCTCTCTCATTAATATGTCTACAAACATTTTCATAATCCAAAGTTTTTGTATTAAATATCAGTGTCGCTATCTTTTTCAAGTAAAAGCATAAGTTTCTTTACTATTAAATTCAATTAATAATTATATGTAACATAAAATAAAACACAATATAAATAAATTTGCATTATATACATTTTGATAGAAAAAATTAAATCAATGCATAAAGTTGAAACAAATACGTAATTTTGATTTTTAATTTCAAATTCGTAAATCAAGTTTACAATCTTGTGAAATAAAATCAACGTTATATTGCACAGAAGTATATATTACACATAAATATAAGGCTAGATTTTTTTCGTGAGGCTTTTATGCATATTTTCTGCCCATAATTGGCTCAGATATCTTGGATAATACATAAATTATTTATGCAAAGGTATGTCTGTACATATCGGTACAAACTTAAAAATAAACGTTATCGAGTACCAATAAAATAAATCTGATCATGTTTCCAAACTTTAAAATTATAGTTATCTGTTAGAATTGAATTAAAAATAAAAGAAGAAAGAGACAAAAATAAAGTAAACCAATATAAAAAATATATTTTAAAGAGTTGAAAAATATTGAACGGTATTCAATAAATTTTGTAGTAAATTAAACTGATAAATTTATTTAGAAATAAAATTTTCCAAAAAATAGGAGTGAAACCTATTTGTGAATTGTATAAGATGAGAACAGTTAATTCTGTTTTTCAAACAAACTCTTTTTAAATGATTTTCATTTAACGCGTATTAGAAAAAAACATAACTATATCTTTTTTACAATTTTTTTGGCAAGATTTTGATTTAATGCGAAAAAAAGAATTTGTTACCATTTTTGCGCA